>CBVK0100043036.1:0-41917 GCA_900067695.1 Picea abies | reverse complement strand
TAAATACTTCATGGGGTATAAACACGACTGGAAGTAAAAGACCTATAAATTTGGAAGATAATCAGGCTCCACAACCAACAAGTGCATAGTTCTTTGCTTTCTTTTCTTCAAGGTGGTCTGTCATATCCAAGGTTTCCTCTGATTCTTCTTTACTTTCAAGGTCAAGGAATAAAGCATCATCAAGGTCTTCGAAAGGGTCACAACTCATTGTGTTCTCTTCTTGATGACTTTCTTCATGTGTTCATTCTTCGAACACTTCATCATCGTCAAGGGCAGGAAACAACTCTCTTATGAGATTTGTCATTTCCTCAACAACTTTATTGGCAACCTTTTCCTTTTCCATCTCTAAAATTTCCTTCTTCGAGGCATAACGATTTATGGATGGGGGTTCATCCCATGGTGCCATATTTCCATTGACTGAAAGAACACCTCAATGGAGTTGCCAGATGAGAGCAAGGCTCATCAAAGGATGGAAAGGGAGAAAAAGGGAAAGGTGGGTTTTGTAAGGTGGAGTCGCTAGATGAGCTTCAAGATGAGCTCATCAAGAAGGGTGGAAAGGGAACGTCCCTTGGGTGGAGTTGCCAAGAAAGCCAAGGGAAAGGATTTGGGATAGCTTACCAAAGTGTCATTAGGATTTAGAAGAGGATTCAAAATCCCCCCCAACAACGACGCCAAAATGTTATAGCGCAAGTTGTAGGTTGGGAAAAGCCCGACCCAACCACGGAACAAGTTCTACAACTTTGGGAATCCTACACCCAATGTCACCTCAATGTAGGTCTCACATTTCAAGGGTGACTAGGTCACTCTAGGGAGGCGATCCCGGTGACCCTAGGGGAATTTAGATGGAGATGAATGGAAGTGGAAGTAAATCCCCTAGAGGTCAATTCTAAGTGGAATTAAAGGTAGGGAGAGATGCCTTGCAAGTCAAGTAATGGTTGCCCCACATGTATAGTACTTTTCTGGATGATTGTACCTGCACGAGACACAAGAAAACACACTTTGCAATGATATATGTTAGTTGGATCAACAAGTTAAGCTTGTTGTCCCTATTTTGTAGCAATAAATATCAACTTGTATCAACATCTAAAATCAACATATGAAGATCTAGATTAGTTAAGCAAATCAACATTAAATTTAACAATGAACATAGGTTGAGATAAGGCACTTAAGAAGCTAGATAAGATGGTTGTTATAACATGTGTTTTCTGTAGAAAATTGAAGCCTTATGGCTATAGCATTCAATGGAAAACAACAACAAAATAAAACATGAAAAGTTGCCAAGAACTATCTCAAAAGATGCGCCCTAGTTAGTAGAGTAAATGAGCAAAGTTAGAGAGATAGTCCAGGGTTAGTTTAGGAGTTATGAGGATGTTAATAGATAGGGTTATGCAGCCCTAAAGGCTGTAGGTTAAAGTTGATAAAAACAATTAGAGTATTGGGAGAGAGGGGATGACCTAGTGGGGGGAAACTCCTCTTGATGAGACAAATCAACTTCAAGCAAGAGAACTTTCAAAAGGTCAAAAATCACATTTCCCAAAGAAATGATTTTATATATCCAATGCAAAAAAAGAGTATGACTAGTGCCTTTTCTATTGGGTTAATGGAGTCACAAGGAGCTTAAATAAGCTACCTCCTTGGGGGTGTAAGCCCTTTTACTTCCCAAGGCAAGTTTCTCTAAGCTAGGGTTTGAGCTAAGAGGGTGTATGCCCTTATATTTCTCTTAGAAAACCCATGTAATTAATGAGATGAAGCAATAAAAAGGTGAAGAATATGGTGGGGGTGTATGCCCTTATACTTCCCACCTAGCTCCTAGCATAACAATACTTGACTTGAATAAAATGATAGCAAGAGAGTAAAAACCATACCAAGATCAAGAGAAATGTTAAGACAACCCACCACAAGAGAAGCATCATCCAAAGATAGCGCTATGCCTTCCTCCATCAACCATTCATAAAATATCCATAAAAAAGTTCACAAGAGCTAAAAGAGCCAAGGAGGTTGAAAATTTCAAACCAAGTATCTCACAAGAGGGAGAGTTATATCTTAAAATGATATCTTACGATCTCAATTTATACAAAATTTAGCTAGCATATTTTGTCCACATAATAAGGAGTAAAACACAAGATTAGGGGTCAAGAACCCTAATATTTCCCCCTTAACAAAGTAATATTAAACAATTCACTTAAAATTTCACTTTTTTCACAAATTAAACCCTAATTTAGGAGGACGTCATCCCTTTAGGGGACGTTTTTCCACTTTGAGGAAGTCATTGGTGTTGGAGAAGCATGGATAGGCCTCCAAAGGCCATGTGTCAGATATCTAGGCATTCATATCATGGTGAAGACCCTTCTCCTCATCAAACACCCATGTGTAAATGAGTGGCACCTCACCACCAAGCTCTAACCCCCTAGGTGACGTCATGTCTCTAGAAGTGACATTTTGCCTCTCCTAGGAAAAATGTTTGGTATGTGGGGGTTGTTAAGGTTTAAGCTATTATTAGGTTTCTTTTCAATTCACTAGATAACCATAGCATATATAGGATCACTAAGAAATACACAATCACAAGACACACTATTTATCCTAGGAAACCCTCATGGGGGAGAAAACCCAACAAAAACTTCCTTAATATAGATAACCAATACAATGCCAAGAGATAACTCAAACAATACAGAAAGTCCTCTCCCAAGAATGTGTCTCTCTCTCTCTTCCTTCTTTTCCAACTGTAGCTCCAAACTTGCGCTCTGATGAAGGAGTGAGTGAACAAATGAGGCATTAGCCTCTCTTATTTATACAATCTAGTAAGCGTTGAACTGAGGTGTCTTTTCACTGGCAGGTCCGACTTCGCATTTAGCCTATTACAATTAGGGTTTGAACAATCCGCAAAAGGGGATTTGGTCATTTACAATACCCGACATGATCAATCCACAAAATGGGTTTGATGTATTGAATAATACATCAATAATAAATAGAATACTCTTTGCAGTTACAATAATTCAACACTCCCCCTTAACAAGAAGGGTATTCTACAACAACATCGGACGAGAGAGGGGGAAACATCATCAACAACATCTTGGAACATTGATTGGCATATCTATAAATCATCAGAAGTTTTTCTCATCATCAATATCGTCATTCTCAGCAAGGAGTTGGAATGGCATCATCATCCTCATCAACATGAGGCTAAGGTAACATCATCATCATCTTCAGCATGAGGCTAAAGTAACATCATCATTTTCGACATGAAAGATGAAATAACATCATTATCATCATAATCATATTCAACAAGGAGTTGAAGTGGCATCATCATCATCATCTTTAGCAAGAAGCTGAAGTGGCATCATCATCATCATCTTCAACAAGAAGCTGAAGTGGCATCATCATCATCAACTTCAGCAAGAAGGATTAGTATAACACGAATACATCATCATCATCAATAACAACACAAGGCTAATACAACATCAAAAACAACAATATCACAACACAAAGGCTGGTGCATCATCAACAACAACAACATCACAGCACGAAGTCTGGAGCATGATCATCAACATCAACACTAGGTTGAGAGTCTTTAGCACGAGGCTGGCATCACAACATGAAGCTGGATACACAATATCATCATCATGAAGCTGGCATCACAGCATGAGGCTGGCACATCATTACAGCACGAGACTTGCACATCATCATAGCACGAGGTTGGCATGCCATCAACACGAGGCTAGCATCACAACACTTAAGTTGGCACATCATTGCAACACGAGGTTGACATGTCATCAGCACGAGGCTGGCATCACAACAATTAAGATGGCACGTCATCACAACACAATTAAGCTGACACATCATCACAAATGAAGAGATATGGGATCTCTATGTGCTTTGACTCGTCATGGAACGCAAGGTTCTCCATCATCTTTATACAACTCTGGTTATCACATAGCATCATGGTGGCTTCCATTTCTAGATCAAATAGATATGTCAACAACATCCGAAGCAATGCGGCTTCACAACTAACGGAACATGCAACAATGTATTATGCTTCTGTTGTGCTCGGAGCAATGTTGAATTTCTCCCTACTCTGCCATGAAGTCATGGCTGAACTGAGACTGAAACAACATCCCGAAGTTCTCTTTCTATCAGAAACACTTCCAGCTCAATCTGAATCAGTATAACCACTTAGTCTGAAGTCAGGGTCTCCATCATAACCGAGACCACAATCTTATGTACCCTTAAGGTACCTCATCACATGTTTTGCAACAACTAGGTGAACATGTCTGGGTTCTACCAGAAAATGACTCAAGGTGTTCACAACAAAACAAATATTTGGCCTGGTGTTCGTCAGATACATCAGCGATCCAATGATCTGTCTATGCATTGTGGCATCAATCAATTCTGATGAAGTGTCGACTGAGAGCTTCAACTTTGTTTTCATGGGTGTATTCATGGACTTACACTCCAACATATCAAATCTCTTTAGGATTTCAACTACATACTTCCCTTGGTTAAGGAAGATCCTCTCCGGGCTTTACCATACCTCAAGACCTAAGAAATAATGCATTTAGGTCTTCCATCAAACTCTATGGTGAGCTTCTTCTGCAATCTGTGATGAGATTTTCTTCATCTTATCAAGGATACATCATCTACATATAGTAGTAACATCACTGGCTCATCATTCATAACCTTGAGATAAAGGTTGGAATCAACTTTACTCTTGGTAAATCCCAAACTCTTCAGGAAACTGTCCATTCTTCCATATCAAGCTCTAGGAGATTTCTTGAACACGTACAGATCTTCCTTCAATTGGAAGACATGAGTCTTTCTATCTTCAATCTTCAAATCAAAGTTTCTCATTACATTGTACCAATCTTGTACACTTGCTCAACTACAACTCAATCTGCACAATCATGTGTTAGCTCTATGTGCTCTTTGCAAAGAACTATCTGTCTCACTGCTTGAGAGTATGTCCTCTCCTCTTTCTACAACTGTTCCTTCTGGAACTGGGACTCTTCACCTGCACCTTCTCTAAAGCTGAGAATGGTTGCTCCATTCTCACTGTGATTGTTGAAATCTGGGAGTAATTCCTCTACTCCATCATGGAAACAACTTCATCTGAAATAGATAGTGGCTCAATAACTGATACTAAAGATAACTCTTCTTCTTTCATGGAGGTAACTCTATCTTTCATTGTAGTCATGTCTCCATGACCCAACTAATGTACTGCACCAACTGCCACTCAATTTTTAAATATGGGGATTGCTCCCCCTGAAACTCATACTATATATGAATTATAGTTGTTCTATTTGTCTTCATAAATACTAGAACTATTTCTTCAATAAGTGTCTCATCGTAGTCTTCTCCCTCTTGCTGGGAGAATTCTTTGGACATACATCAAGCTTTGAACATTTGCAACATGCTTGATTTGTATAGATCAATCTTGGAAGTCAATATTGACTTCTCTTCTAGTCTCATGGAAGAATCCATATCCTAGTCTTTTTGACTGGCTTCCTTCTCTGTTACTAAAACAAGGGAATCTTCCCAGGAGATTTCATATCTCCTAGAAGTTTTTGAAGCTACGATCTAGTCTTCTTACGACATCTGTCTCCCAATCCTGTAAGTTGTCTCTTCATCTGATCCTTTATGAGATCAAGTTTACTCACGATTTCTTCTGAGTCTACAAGGACTTCATTATGTCTTACAGGGTATACTTGGTGTTGAATACCAAGTCTAAATATGAAAAACAGAGTTAGGCTTCAAACGAGATTTGCTTCCCGTTCTAATGTTCGGTCATCTTTGGAGCCTTTTGCTCCTTTCAATCAATCTTCATATGAGATACTCTGAATCTCAAGAGATAGCTTCTTCTTTATATTCTTTGGTACATGAGTGTATATGGGCATGTACATAGTCTGCTTCATGTCTCATAGAATATGTTTCCTTCAACAACCTTCACTATAGCTTCCTAAGGGTTATCACCTGTGACCTGAAAAAAGGTCAACAAGCAAGAATAATACTCTTTTGATAATAGTAGATAAAACAATAGCACGAATAATCATCACAGTAGCTTATTTAGAGCTATCACTTTTGACCTGTCTGAAGTAAATATCAAAAGTAAGAAATAAAATACAAAATGAGGTCAACACTCTTATAGTGTTGTGATCAAACATTCCTCCATGGAAACCTGGAACTAACACAAGATATTTCTCCTAGAGGAGATGTTAGTTTGTATCAGGCAAATGATTTCATTAAGCATTTATTTCAATATGCTCACATGCTACAAGGTATAGTACTTTTCAAAGACTAGTTATCAACTTGTTATGTGCAACTTTGAATCTTATCAACTTAATTAATCAAACCTGGAACCTGGAGCCTTGTCCTCAAGAATGAGTGTGTTGATTTTCTTCCAAGTCTTCTTCACTCAAGATGATGAGTGTTTTCTTCAACCTGTCTTCTTGTACTAAGACAATATGTTATCTTGACAAAAGGTTGGGTTAGAGAATAAACTTTATGATCTCAACTTTAATCCATCCAATACCTTGACTTTAATTTTGATTAAAGGTTAGTATGATGGTCATAGCTACAACATGCAACACTGATCAAAATAATTTCATAACAAATAGATGCATATTCGAATAGTCACACCTGAGTTGCATAATTCCTCTGAATGTGTTGGATCTTGAAATTCTTCTAGATCTATGGCAAGAGGTCCCTTCTCCTGCAAATACCCTTTAAAGCTTAACAATTTAAACATATGCGAGTACATACCTCTGATAGCATTTGCAGGTAGTGGCACCATCTGGTAGCAACGACAATGATCACCAAATATTAAAGACTTCAAGGGTGACTGCAACTAGTACTACAACTGATACTTCAACTAGTATTGCAACTGGTTTTGAGACTGCAATTGCAACTGCAACTCAGGGTTTTATGAGGAAACCCTAATTTTTTAAACTTCAATTTTTGAAATTTTGATCCAGGGGATAGATGCACCGAGCTGAGGCGAGTAAGTTGGTACAGTCATATTTATGAGAATCCAAATTTTACCCCCTCAAACTTGACCAATGGATTTCTGGACTGGTGCTTCTGGTTTTCTAGTACTTCTGGTTTTTTGGTACTTCTGCTACTCTGGTACTTCTGGTTTTCTAGTACTTATGGTACTTTGTGAAAACTAGGGTTTCACTTTACGGGAGATCTACCCACTGAAAAGGTGCACTGAAGGTGCCAAAGAATTCCTTGGGTTAGGGTGCACTTTTCTAGATGGTTTTGAGGCTGAAAATCTTCTTCAATAAAAATCCCTAATTTTCATGTACGACAACAGTGATGTTTTTCTTCTTCTTGTGAAAGATGCTCTCTTCGGCTTAGCTTTGATACCATGTTAAGGTTTAATCTATTATTAGGTTTCTTTTCAATTCACTAGATAACCATAGCATAGATAGGATCACTGAGAAATACACAATCACAAGAGACACATCATTTATCCTGGGAAACCCTCATGGGGGAGAAAACCCAACAAAAACTTCTTTAATATAGATAGCCCATACAATGCTAAGAGATAACTCAAACAATACAAAAATTCCTCTCCCAAGAATGTGCCTCTCTCTCTTCCTTATTCTCCAACTGCAGCTCCAAACTTTCCCTCTGATGAACAAGTGAGTGAGTGAACAAATGAGGCGCTAGCCTCTCTTATTTATACAATCTGGCAGGCGCTAAACTGAGGTGTTTTTTCATTGCCAGGGTCAACTTCTCAATATGGGTGGTTATAACCAATTTTAATATATTCTGGGTGGTTATAAACACTTTAATATATTTTGGGGCCGACTTCTCATTTAGCCTATTACAATTATTGGTTGACCAATCTGCAAAAGGGGATTTGGTCATTTACAATACCCGACATGATCAATCCACAAAATGGGATTGATGTAATGAATAATACATCAATAATAAATAGAATACTCTCTGCAGTTACAATAATTCAATAGGGGCTAGGCTATGATGTCCAATTCATCTTTGAGGCTTTCCAAGTTTGATATCTCTCATTCGACATGAGGGTCCCTGACATCCAACCTGTGGGCTTGTAGCCCCATGGAATCCCAAGCTACACTTGTTCTCCCAAAACTGCCCACTAGCTAGGTCCTGCAAAGACAAATGAACATGCTCTCCAAGGATCTTAAGTCATAACATCATGATAAGTTAATCCAATCAATAAATAATCCATCCAATCATGTGCATCAAATATCACCATATCAAACAATTAATAGCTTAAAGACACTATGCGACTTGTCAAGCTTAAGTATGGGAGGGTTGACGAGGTGTCCTATTGGGTAGATCTTACTCTAGGTCAAGGAGAGCTTCCAAGAGGTCCCTCTCTAAGATATGTATAGTGTATGAGGTGGATGGGGTCAAGACTCAATGGGCATAGGGATCATGACATGCTAGGGGTCATAGTGTCTTGTTCATGGGTGCCTTTGTAGAGGGTGTGTGGTACCTTCATCCACAATGAACTTTTTCCAATCCCATCAGTTGCCTTTTATCTTTCTTTCTTTATATTTTCTTTCAAAATAGAATAAGGAGAGATTGAAGGTCACTTCCATGGCATGGTGACTAGGTGGTGGTAATGTCACCCACAAATACCTAATGGAAATGAAAAGTTGGTTCATGATGAGACCCCCTTTCTCTCATCCATGCAACTGAGAGTCATTGTCTTGGTTTGGTGACCAGATGATGACAATGTCATACCACTAGATATCCATGGACGTGATAGTTCGGCTCGTGATGAGACCTCCTATCCTTCAACTAACCTTTTAAGCATTTATTTATTATATTGTGGGTCCTCTTTATTCAAATATAAGCATTTTATAGTTTTCTTGGGTGATCCCTAGGTGAAGCATCTAGAAGGTTTATATAAGGATTTTATTTTTACCCAACACCAACCCCTCTGGGATTTTAGCCCCTTCTTCCCATAGAATGAGGGACAACCCCATCTTGGGTCAATACACCCTAAAATCCCAAGAGATAAGGAAATGGAGGGGAATAATGATGGAAAATGGTAAGTATGGTCGGGAACGATACGATGGCTCATCAAGGGAGTTCCTAGTAGCAAAACCCATTCCCAAGGAAAACCACTTACTAGGGCACAATGTCAACCACCAAGGTGGAGCAGGGTAAAAGGCATAATGTCCAAGCACATATCATGAAATCTAGAGCAATCTAAGATACAACATAATGAAATGGCTTAAATATTGAAATGATGCTCACCATAATACTGACTTATACCTCATGGAGCAAGGCCCACTTCCTTCTGGAAGTCAACTGGTGTGGTGGATGCCATTTGTAAACCTATTACCATCTGTGGTGGTGAGTGGGCTTTCCATCTATGCAAAGGAAATTGATGATCATGTAGTCTTTCGACACTCCATATCTACAACCTGAGGGCCTTGAGACATCATCTCCTTAGTTATCCACAAAATGGGGATAATAGGGTCGATCCTTCTTCTTGAAGAACATGTTGTTTTCAATCACAATGAGTGGGGGTGCATCATTACATGAGAATTTACTCAATATCAAGGACATCCGTGAACAGTTGGAGGTCATTGACCAGAAGATGGAAGAAGAGGACATGGTGGTAATCACATTGAAAATCTTACCACATGCTTATGAGCACTTCATAGAGAACCTGAACATCACCATTACAGATGTTAACTTGAAGTTTGGAGAGTTGTGCAATGAGATCTTACAACAAGATAGATGGAAGAAACAATTTGCTAGCAACAGTGAGATCGAGGTTCAGAACAGGCCTTTGCATCCAATGTCAAGGGAAAAAGAATAACGGTAAGGGAAATGTTGAGGATGCAACCAAGAACTTGAAGACCATCACCTGTCACTATTGTGGCAAGGTAGGACATATGAAGAAGCACTACAAAAAAAGGTTAGGAAGATCATAAATCCAACCAAGGAGGGCCTCAATAGAAGGCTCATGTCGTAGAGAACACAAAAGAGAAGGAGTCATCCTTCTATGCATTCATGGCCACAACACAAGAAGATCAATCCAAGTCATCTTCTTGGTTCATTGATTCATGGGCATAATGACACTTCACCAACATGCAAGATTGGTTCACAGAGTGTTCACCTTGTTCATCCAAAGATTTTGTGATATTTGGTGGTGGGGAGGAGTATACTATAGTTGGCACAAGAAATGTGCAAATTTCTTTTGAAGGGAAAATGATCATGTTCCTCAATGTCTACTATATGTCAGGTATGGAGTTTAATATGGTTTTATTTAGTCAGATGATGAGGCATGACCCCCATCTAGATGTCAACTTTAGCAATAAAAAATTCTACATAGTTGACAGGGAGACCAAGAATATTGTTTCTCTTTGTGTGGAAGACCATCGGTTGTTCAAACTGGTGTATATTGGACAGGTCAAAGAGCATGCATTAGCAACTAAGAGTGCATCTATTATCAGTACCCTATGGAATCATAGCTATGGGAACCTCAACTTAACCTACCTCTCTTAGTTGGCACGAGAGAAACTGGTAGATGGGATTCCAAACATTCCACAAAAGATCTAAGGAGCTTGCTAGGAAGGGAAGCAACATAGAACACCATTTGATGAAGGACAAGCTTGGGGAGCACAACGAGTCCTTCAATTGGTTCATGTAGACATACGTGGACCAATAAACACTACATCAATCACCAATATCAGGTATTTCCTTATGTTTGTTGATGATTTCACTAGGAAAATGTGGGTATATTTTCTGAAATTAAAATTTGACGTGTTTAATGAATTTCAAAAGTTCAAAGAACTAATAGAGAAAGATTCAAGTTATCATATTTCCTCTCTTAGATATGATAATGGTGGGGAATCTTGTTCAAAATAATTCAATAAATTTTGTACTAAACATGGGATACAAAGACAATATACTACACCCTATACTCCACAACAAAATGGAGTGGTTGAGAGGCGAAAATATACTATCACAAAGATGGCCAGGTGTATGTTGCAAAACATGTCTGTTCCAAACAGGTTTTCGGTTGAGGCAGTGTTCACAGTAATATACATGCTGAATAAATCTCCCATAGTGGCAGTGAAGTAGAATACCCTAGAGGAAGCATGGTCTGGAAGAAAGCCCAAAGTAAGTCATCTTAAAGTCTTTGGTTCAACTACCTACACTTGGAATCCGGCTGAGAAGAGAACCAAGTTAGATCCAAAGAGTAAGAAGTTGATGATTACAGGGTACAATGACACTCATAAGGCTTATAGGTTGGTTGATACTTACATTTATAGGCGAGATTCAACATAGATGTTGTTGTTGATGAGGAGATTGGCCCTTTCCAAACTTCTCTTGAGTTTTGAATTACTGAGAAGCCATAAGTGGTTGAGGATTCAAGTGCCAAGATTAAAGTAGCTCCATGTGAAGGGGGGGGAATTATGAGCATGAGGAGTCTCCTAGACCAGTAATTTATGATCCAGATATAGGTGGCTCAAGCCATGGTGGAAATACTGACTTGGATTAGGAAGATCCCAAGAAGAGACCCAAGTGGTGGCACAACACCATTGGAAATGTTCAAATAGGCAAAATGATCAAGGGACGATCATCGAGAGGAAAGAGAAAAAACAAAAAAAACAAAAAAAAACAGTCGACTTTACTCTTATGGCCAATAATCAAGAAATCTATGAGCCACATATGTTCAAGGAAGCACAAGGGAGACATGAATGGGAAAACGCCATGGTAGTCGAAAATGAGAGTTTGATGAAAAATTAGACTTGGGATCTCGCACCACTTCCATCAAGGAAGAAACCCATTGGTTGCAAATGGTTGTACAAGGTCAAGTACAAGGAAGATGGTACGCTTGACAAGTACAAAGCACAGCTGGTTGCAAAAGGGTTATCTCAATGAGAGGGCATTGATTATGAGGAGACCTTTGTTCCTACAACAAAGATGAACACCATTTGTCTTGTTCTAGCCATGGAAGTACACAATGGCTGGAAGGTCCATCAGATGGAGGTGAAGAGTACCTTCCTCAATGGATATTTGGAGGAAGAGGTGTACATGTATCAACTGTAGGGTTTTCAAGTTTCAGGGAAGTAACATTTGGTCTGCAAACTAAAGAAGGCTCTATATGGTTTGAAACAAGAACCTAGGGCATGGTACATCAAGATTGACAAGTATTTGGATGAACATGGGTTCTAGAAGAGTCCTTCATATTCCAACATGTATGTAAAAAGAGTTAGTAACAATATCATCCTTTTTGTCATACATGTAGATGATATTATTATTACAATTAGTGAGGTAAGTGCAATAACATAGATCAAATTCAATATGAGTAAATCTTTTGGCATGACAGATCTAAGCCTCCTATAGTACTGTCTGGGTGTAGAAGTTTGGAAAATAGGTAGCAACATTTTTTTCTTATAAACAAAATATGTCAGGAGTTTGTTGGACAAGTTCAGAATGACAGATTGCAAAATCTCATCTACACCTATGGAGAAAGGGTTGAAACTTTCAACAAAAATTGACTCTAAGGTAGTTAATGAGTTTGAACACATGCAACTAATGGGTAGCTTGGTATATCTTACAACCACTAGACTTGATTTGAGTTTCGTTGTGAGCTTCATTTCCATATTCATGACAACGCAAAAGGTAAAGCACTGGACAACAACGAAGCAAGTTTTGAGATATGTGAAAGGGACACTTGAATTTGGAATTTTGTACAATAGAAGCAAAGATCCTAGGTCTTGTGGGTATACAGATTCAGATTGGGCAGGCTCTATTGATGAAAAAAAATCCACTTCTAGATATGTTTTCATCCTTGGCACGGGTGCAGTCACAAGGACTAGCAAGAAACATAATGGAGTATCCCTTTCATCAACAAAAGCATAATATCGAGGAGCAGTGAAAGGATCATGTGAGGCATTTTGGCTCAGGAGGACGCTTTCAGATATGCAAATGCAACAAACAGAGTCAACACCCATGTTATGTGACAACCAAGGGGTGATGAAACTTTCCAAAAATCTAGTCTTCCACGAGCGTACCAAACAAGTTGAGGTACATTGCCACTTCATCAAGCAACTTGTAGAAGATTGGTCTATACAATTGCAATATTGTCCTACAGAGGATCAAACTGTAGACATTCTCACCAAGAATTTGGGTCCTGAAAAGCATGTAAAATTACAAGATAAGCTTCGTGTAGTTAGTAGATTGACCATTAAGGGAGGATGTTAAAACAAATGTTAGTTTGTAATGGACAACTAGATATTAGAGTTAGGAATTAACAATGTCAATTATACTTTAGGTTAGTTTATGATTTTATGACTTGTTTCACTTTATCGATTTATCCCACATTCTTAAAGTGGATTGAATTGACTTGATTGTAGCCCTATATAAGAAAGATTTCACTTTCTCATTTTATATATAATACATATAACTATTTTGAGTTATCTTAGTTTTATTTATGTGCTCGATTTCCGTAATATCTTTTTCAAGTGGTTTTGTGAAAATGCCAAGAACTCCATCATCTATTGGGTATCACACAAGATCGATTTGATACTTTGCACCATTTTTTAAAAAGTGATTGTGGATATCAATATCAATATGCACAATGTGTCTGGGCAAGATCTTCCACTATACTAGCTGCTTGGGAATTCGGGTTACAGGTAGTTCGTTGAAGTACCCATTTTGGAGGGAGAATTGCATATTTAGAAGCCAATTTATCTAACATGAGTGGGCCATTGGATGGTAAAGTTGGTGGAGGATCCTTTGATGAAGGTTCCCATTCTAGGGAATCATAGTTCTTTTCTTTGGTGGATAATGCCACCATAGATTTAACCATTAGTACCTTTGCAGTTGAGGGTCCTACATTGCCCCTAGGTGGGGGTGCAAGGGCTTGTGTTGCCATTTGTTGTTGTTGGGGTGGGAAAGGATTGGTTAGTACCACGGGTTGAGAAGGAGATTCTCCTCACTCAAGATATTGATGAAATTCAGCAAGGAGAGGACAATATTTGGTGAAGTCGTCCTCCTTACACACCATGCAAGGATATTTTACCTTTCGTTTATTTTACCCATGATTTGGGTCTTGTGTTTGTTGGCCCTTCTGTTTGAAATAGTTCTTCTTTTTCTTGTTATTATTGTTTTTCTTCTTCCCTCTAGATTGTTAAGGATTCTCAGGTCTAGTGGATTGCATCGTGTTTACCTCTGAGGTCTGGGTGGAGGCCAAAGTCGAATTCGTTGTAAGCAAAAAAGAGGTGGGATTGCTAGCTATGTTCATTTGACTAAGTTCCCCACTCAACTGGATAATTGTTGTGGAAGAGACAAAACCAACCACACCATCAACATGGGGTCCAAGTGTTAGATGAGGGGGGTCATTCGATGTTTGAGGAGCAAGTGGAATGAGGTCGTATAGTGTTCCAGATTGTGAATAAATCAAGTCTAAGTGTTGATCACGACAAATCACCTACTTATCGATTATAGCACCAGACATGTAAACATCTTTTGTGATAGGTGGCAATAATGATTTCATGAACCAATCAACCAAGAGTCGATCATGGATTGGGGCCCTAATGAGTCTTGTTCGTCACCTCCACTTGTGAATGTAGTATGAGATATGTGTGGCAATGTTCTAACGTAATGAAGTCAGAAGCTCTGTCCCTACTTCATATCGGATGGGTAATTGGAAATGTGTTATGAAAGTTATTGCCATAGCATTAAAGTTATTAAACGAAACAATTGGTAACTCTATGAACCACTTCAAGGTGTTTCCAGTTAAGGTGCGATGGAAAATACAAAAACAAATGTTGTCATCCAATAAAGAGTTGGAGACACACCACATCTAGTAGGTTGTTATGTGTGTGGTGGGGTCTTCTCCCATTTTTCCATTGAATTTCTAGATGTTTGCAAGGATTTTGACAGGAACCAGTGGCCAAGTGGGATTGTGCATAATGGGATCGTTCGTCAATCGACACAAGTCGGGTAAATCTAAAGTGGCCAAAAATGGCAACTGCGTATTTACAAACAAATTCTAGTCTAAAGGAAAAGGTGTGTTAGGACCAAAAGGACCATATGTTCCTCCCATATATTGAGTAACAACGGGAAAATAACCCCCTTGATATGGATTTCCCATAGGGTTAAAACCACCTCCCCAGTAAGGATTTCCCATTGGCATATAAGGACCTCCTTGTTGAGGATTGTTTTGGGGGTTAATGCCCCCAAACAAAGGAGGGTTTCCAGGGATGTTAGGGTTTCCTGGAAAGGGTACGTTACCGAGGGAATTCTTGCTCCCAGGTAGCTGTTGATTACCGGTAACAAGGGGAATATTTTTTCTAGGGAAAGGGAGAATTATGGGGGTATTATTTCCCCAAGCGTTGGGACTACTCCAAGAGACATTAATTCCTCGGAAAGGAGTACCCGAGGGGACATTGCTTCCCCCAAGGAATGGAGCACCCCAAGGCACATTGCTGACCTCAGGGAAAAAATTTCCACCAGGTTGATTTGCACTACTTCCATTATTCCAATTCCATCCAAATTTAAAGCCAGTACTAGAGGTATTTTGTTCGGTGGGTGGGTTACTAGAAGAGAAAACAAAGGGACTCCCTGGATTAGCCACGAAGCTTGGACCTACGTCGGGTTGTGAATTGAAGGTAGGGATTTTTTGAGTGATAGAATAGACATTAGATGAAACTAGTTGGACTATGGGTTGGCTCCACGAGGAAAATGATGTTTGAGGTGTTGTACCGAGTGGATTTCTTGTGCCGATGGATGATGATAGAGGAAAGGTTCCAATTGTTCTTACTAATGACAAAGATAGGTTTCCTACTCTGCTAAGTGGTAATGTAGGTGGATTCCCAAATCCACTAGTTGATGAAACAAATAGATTTACTGGGATACTGCTTGGCGTGGTAGACATTGTGGAGGAAAGAACTAGACCAATAGAGGTGGGGTTTCCACTCGACATGTGTGTATGTAAAGTTGAAAAAGATTCACTATAAGAATAATATTGTTTCCCTATGAGGTTGTGGAAAGAATCAAGTAAAGGAGGGTTGGAAGGAGGGTTAAGATAACCTTCTTTTATGGTTACAACTCTAAATGGATCGTCTCTTATTACAAGATAGTCCATGTCACTAGTATTGGTATCCTTAGGTGTTGAAGTCATTCGTTGTCTAAAAAATGGGCGAAGGTCTTCATAGTCGAGTAAGGATAACCCTGCAGTAGTTCTAGAACGACAATAGGTTAGATTCTGTACAAAAAATGGAGGACCTTCTAACTCAAGTTAGGGTGAATACTATCAATGGGTCGTTCGTCTTGATAAGCTATTTCCGGGCTATACCTAATGATTCTTCTGGAACAACGAGGGGGTAAGTCAGCCACGACGGATAAGACAAAAAAGAAATTAAATAAAAAAGAAATTATATGGCCAACTATGAAACCAATACATAAAGAACATAACTAATCAAATATAAGATATCAATCAAGAAAATCAATGGATTAAAGGGTCTTCTGAAGACGGGATGTCATGTCGTCAACGAAGATATGAGAAGTAGTTACCCTGACCTCCACATAACATCCCTTCTCGGTGTAAGAAACCCTGGCTTCGCAGGATCACCTTCAAGGGTACTGAAAGTGTGATACGACATCTGCCCTAGGTACCATGGGAAGCCCCACACATTCACCTATGTAGATACCTAAGAAAGGTTATTAGGGTTACCGACTCGTAGTCAGCCTCTGGGGGGGTACAGTCGACAGTCAGGACCAAAAGTATGGGAAGGATAAAAAAGTCCAAATCTCTTCAAGAGGACTAAAGACAAGTGGATCGGTAATACTCTTGAGGACCTAGAATGGATTCAAGATTCACGAAGCACTGAGACTAAATGAAACAATAACACTCAATAAAAACCTCCAATATATGTTGTTTCCACTACGATTGGTCAAGCTTTGGAGGGGTAATATTTGTTTCTCTTCCTAACGTGACCTCGTGTTTAGCCCCTATGTTAGAGGGGGTTCCTAGCTATGCCTATATGATAGTTGGATTTTGTCACTCTTTAGTGTTCTACAGTCTTGTTTTGGTGGCCTTGGAGTGTTAACTCTCCAATCCTATTCCAAGGCCCTAAATCCTAAACTATTGTTGGTTTGCTATCAAACAAAAATGTTCTAATTGCTTTTAATGCACTTGATTTTAATTGGTTGTTATTTACTCAAAGGGAACAAAATGAATGACTTGATGGTGTTTTGACTGAAAACCAATCCCAAAAGTAAGCTATATGAGAAAATGCAAAGTTTCTTTTCGATGAAAACTACTTAAGGGAAGGGAAGGGAAGGGAAGAGAGATTTTTCCTTTTCAAAATAAAATGTACACCAATGGAAATGAACTTCCTTTTTAAAAAATGCATACTTTTTTTTTTTTTTGACAATGTAAATTTTCATGTCCTCTAATGAACCAAAGACTCTTTAAACAATATATTCGGAATAAAATGTAATGCATTTTTTTTTTAATTATTTCAAATAAAAGACTAAAAAGACATGTTTTGCATCACATGAATCAAACAAAATGGAAAAATTCTAAATAATCTGAAAGCAATTTATTGCGAATAAAACAAAAGTTCTAATTAGACTCTAAGATGGGATACAAATTAAGAGATTTGGCTTTGTTTAAACAATGGAAGCAAATCAAAAGGGAAACACAAAGTATTTTTAAAAACATATAGACTCTCTCACAAAAGTACCAACAACACTAAAATCTTGAGGGAATGAGATTAGATAATCCAAACCGTACCCACAAAAACATGAAGTGCTTTTAATCAAATAAACAAATGGCACACAAAAGAAAAAAGATTTCGAATGACTTTGAAAATCATTGGAGAAATGACTGATAGGATAGATATGGGAAAGATCTAGAGGATTGCAAGCAAAAACAAAAATAGATCTGGGATATATTTGAAGGATGCCCCTTCAAAAATAGCCTTTTAGTGACTAGTCACACCCTGTTAGTTACCACAAAATGATCGGTCACACCATGTAGAGTACTAGAAAGCGACCACAAAGCATCAATCACACTATGTAGTGCATTTCTCAAGACGATCGCGCTTGGTAATGAGCTAGATCGCAACCAAAAGGGAAGGGGTCACCATGTGTGTACAAGCCACCTACAACCACGATCATACAAGTGAAAAAAACAATAGATCTGAAGCAGATATATTGGATCTGAGCAAAGAATGGGGCTTACAACAAACAAAGATATTGGAAAAATAGATCAAAGAAACCGAGGAAGAAACTAACTAAACAGTAGTGGCATTCCCCAGTGGAGTCGCCAATCTATTGTAGGATAATTACACCTTGCAGGATTTACCTCCCTTAGGCTCTCCCTAGACCTAAGACATAATAGAGATGCAAACGATGTACCTTCCTAGATATAAATCATACATGGAGATGACTTATAAGTGAATGGAATAAAAGGGTTTACCTGGTCACCTGACGTTTGTCCGCTCCTTTGTTTTTTTCTTTCTCAAAGATGTCCTTCTCTCTTGTCCATGTGGATCTACATATATGAAGGCACAAGAAAACTCCTTTCACAAGATCAAACATATCATGTATAGATTTATAATATCTATCTAATGAAATAACATTAAAATCCTAATTCTCTCTAACTATTATGATAATCATATACAATCAAATAAGGGGAAAGTCACATGCATCTTCTATTGATAAAATAAAACATTTTACAAATTATAATATGATAGCCTGATGAAGCTCTATCCAAACTTATTTCCCAAGCTCCATGATTAATCCAATAGAATAAACTTACTTTTCTCTTTTCCTCCTCCCTTTTCCCATGAGAGACCTTCAATATATAGGATAATAGAGATAAGATCAAAGGTTAATCTAGATATGGTCTAGATGCCCAAAACAAAAAGCTTCTCAAGGTCAAACCACAAAAAATCTGAGGTTTAATCTCATCTCATGGAAACTAATCCAAAATAGGGAGTAATAGACCCAGTCACGCCCTGCATTTATGCAGGGAGCGATTGGTCTCCCTTTCAAAGAGGACAAGGAGCGACCAACAATATTAGTCATAGGTTGTAAAGGGACAACCAACGACCAGGCAAAATGGTACTACAAACTCAGGGAACAATGGTATTATTCAGTGTTTCAGACTGTTGATTTTTCAATAAGAATGGTTAAGCATGAATTTCATTCCATTTTAGCATATGATAACCATTAATGTTGCAACAACCAAGATCACAAGAAGAAGCACCATGCACAAGAACACAAGAAGTATCCTAGGAAACCCTTCTCAACAAGGGAATAAAACCCAGCCAAATCCTTTGCTATATTCTTCAAGAGAAAGACCTTCACCACCAAGAAAACCTAGCACACAAGAGGGTGCTTAAATCCTAGAAGACTAGCACCCAAGAGAGGTGCACACTTTTCCCAAGAAGGTGTACTTGCGGAAATTTCCAAACTCACATGAAAGATATGATTCCTCAATGGGGAATTTACCTTTACTTATACTAAACTGAACCTGTTAACAAAAGTGTTTATTTGCACAACAGGGCCGACCTCACTAGCTTATAATATAATTAATATTAACCAGATTAATTATCTTTTACATTAATTACCAGTCACATTAAGGTGGGGCTGACATGTACCCTTTACATTACAATTAGGGTTACATGCATGTCTTACTCTTGAAAAATATAGCAAGGGATCTTATACACTCACTAGTGATCATCCACTAGGGGCACATCCATAGGGATGTCCATATCTCTGGCTCACTGCATTACACAGAAGAACCACTTCTACACTAGTGCTCAGCCACTAGGATCACGTTCACCTGTGCTCGTCCACAGTCACGTCCACTCAACATATCTTCTTTCCCACTGCATTTCACAGGAAATTCATCTGGAGTTTCTCGTCAACTCTTCTGCTCAGAGGTGGCTAATACATCATTTTTATTTATGTTCTCATGACAATGCACCCAACACTTTGGGATTTCACACGTTCACCTTGTGCTCAGCCACAAGCATGTCCAACTCTACAGATCTCCTTTCTGACTACGTTACACAGGAGAATCATATGAAGTTCTTCTCAACTCTCTGTAAGGAGGAGGTCATCTCTATGTTCCAACTCTATCTCAGATAGGAACCACACACCCCTCTCTGGGGATTTCTCTCAGGTTTGTAAGATGGATAATATCTCACATAGTTGCAATGATCAACATCTCTCGAGTTTGTAAGCTGGAGAATGTCTCACATAGCAACAATCATCAACACTCCCTCTTAGCTAGGGAGACATTCTTCATCATGCCAAGTCTCACACAGATGTACTTTGAAGTTTGTCTTGGTCAGAGTCATCAACACTCCCTCTCAATTAGGGAGACATTCTTCACCAAGTTAGTTTGGTGAAGATGCCTGCAATATGCTCATGTGTAGGAAGGTACTGCATGTGTAAGAATTTCCGCTGCATCATATCTCTGATATAAGGATATTTCATCGTGTTTTGATCCATCAGGAAACACTGGGTTCTCAAGGAGCTTTACACATGACTCTTAGTTATCATCATAAGATCCATCTCATGGTCAAGTAAAATTGTCAGAAGCTTGTGAAGCCACATTGCTTTGCATACTTGATGCTATATACTCTACCTCTGTGATACTCAAGGCCACATAGTCTTGTTTCCTTCTGCATCAGGAAACCATGACAAACTTCACGGTAGAACAACAATCGGATGTGCTCTTTCGGTCCACTGTACTTTCTGCTCAATCTGAATCAACATATCCTACAAAATCAAGTTCACACTGGAGGCATATCTTAGGCCATATCCAATTGTGCCTTGTATATATCTCAATACATGTTTTGTTTTTGTCTATTGAGTTTGTCTTGATTGAATCATGAAACGACTAAGCACATTCACTGCATGGAATGAATCAAGTCTGGTTTTAACTAGATACATCAGTGATCCAATTAGTTGTGGATCAGTCTCGTCTAAATCATCATCAATCTTTTTCTTTAAATCCATCACGGTGGATTTTTCATTCTGTCATACTAAACTTCTTTAATATTTTCACTGTACATTTTCCTTTACTCAAGAAAATATCATCGGTCCTATGCCATACTTCTTGTCCCAAGAAGTAGTGCATCATACTCAGATTCTTCATTTTGAATTCAGAAGTCAAGGATTACTTGTATCCAATAACAAGGATTTTTGAATAAGTCATCAAAATCAGGCTCTCATCACCAACACTATAATAATATAGGTTTGGATCAACAACACTCTTACTGAAATCCAAACTCATAAAGAATCTATCTATCTTGCTTTATGTTTCTCAATACTTCCATCAGCAGCATGTTTTATTTTGAAGAGCCATTTTGATGATACTGCATCCTTACTTTTTGGTCTGGGAACTATTTCCCATACATCATTCTTTATTATGGATTGGTATTCCTCTGTCATGGCATCCGCCCATTCCTTCTTTTGAATGGATTCTTCAAGGCATGTAGGTTCTTCATCAAGTAGATTGCACATCAAAGCCGTGTAACTGGAGAATGGCTTTGGTCTTTTCACCTGTCTTGTGGTTCCTTCTGGAACACCATACTTCTCTCCATCTTGNTGGAACACCATACTTCTCTCCATCTTGAATAAGCTCTCTTGCCCAAGCAAACTTTCTTTTATGGGAGAAGGTCATTTGAGGAGGTTCTTGAACTTCTGTTATTTCATGGTCTTCAGGAGTCTCCTCATCAGGGGAAGTTACGAATTCCCTTACAGGTTCTGCAGCTCTGGGAACTTCCCTCACAGATTTTGCAATCCTGGGATTTACAGGTTCCTCTTCATATATTTCTTTAAGCTGGCATATTCTTGATTTCTTAAGTGTTGCTTCTTCATCAAAGGTCACATCCCTGCTGATCTCAATATGGCAGTGACTAGGTATGTAGATTGTGAAGGCCTTGGATACCTCACAATATCCCATGAATATTCCCTTCTTTCCAGAGGGTTCCAACTTGTTTCTTTTCTATTTCAATATATGAATAAACACTAGACAGCCAAATATTTTGAGATGGCTTACCTCTGGCTTCTTTCCGATGAACATTTCTTCCGGTGTCTTGAGCCCAAGTGTGCTATGGGATGATTGGTTCTGCACATAAACAGTTGTCATTGTTGCTTCTTCCCATAAGCACATAGGAAGATCTTGATCATGGATCATAGTCTTCACAACTTCCAGTATGGTTTTGTTCTTCCGTTCAACTACACTGTTTTGTTGGGGATCTTGATCCCAACATCTTTACAAAAGTTCATGAACTCTTCTGAGGTATATTCTCCTCCATTATCTAACCTGAGTATCTTAATCTTCCTTACAGAAGGGTTCTCTTATCAAGGCTTTGAATTCCTTGATCTTGTTGAACACTTCAAATATATCCAGGTTTTTTACGAGAATAATAATTAATGAACGATACATAGTATACATACCCATTAATGGGGGATGATGGCATTGGGCCACACACATCTAAATGGATGAGTTCTGGGACTCCTTCTGTCTTGTTGTCCCTCTTCGGAAATGGGTTCTTGATGTTATTCCCTTGTGCACATCCATTGCATATGCCTTCATGGTCACCTTTGAGTTTTGGTAAACCTGTGACTGCTTTGCATATGTGTGGTAGCACCTTGTAGTTGAAGTGAGCTAATCTTCAATGCCAAGATTCTTCAATAGAGTGGGTCATGGCAGCTTCTGAGTGACCCACCTTCTTCTTTTCCACTGATGATCGCTTCATTTATGATCTTTCCTTTAGCACGTTTCCTTCTGCAACCTTCTCTATAGCTTCCTCATGTGACCTAGAGCAGGGTCAACAAAACAACAAGCAAGAATAATATCCTTCTTGATAGCATAAAGCAATAGCACGAACAATCATCACAGTAGCTCCTTTAGAGATATCACTTATAATTTATCTGAAGCAAAGATTAAAGGTAAGGAATACAATACGAAATGAGGTCAACACTCTCATAGTGTCGTGACCAAGCATTCTTCCATGGAAACCTGGAACGTACTAACACACGAGGTTTCTCCTTGAGGAGGTGTTAGTCATATCAGGCAAAGTATTTACATCTATATTCTCACATGCTATCAAGTATAATACTTTACGACGATTTCTATCTCAACTAAAGTCATCATCTTGTCATGTGTACCTTTGAATCTTGATTAATCAAACCTGGAGCCTTGTCCTCAAGAGTGAGTGCTTTCTTTTCTTTCAGGTCTCCTTCACTCAAGTGACGAGTGATTTCTTCAACCTGTCTGTTGTACTAAGACAATGCGCTATCTTGACAGAAGGTTAGGTTAGAGGATAATCTCTATGATCAACTTTTGATTCTTCTAATAGTTTGATCATAGCTTCAACATGCAACACTGATCAAGATAATTTCATAACAAATAGATGCATATTAGAATAATCATACTTGGGTTGCATCATTCCTTTGAATGTGTTAGATCTTGAGATCCTTCTGGATCTATGGCAAAAGATCCCTTCTCCTACAAATACTCTTTAGGGCTTAACCATTAAACATATGTGAGTACATACCTTTGATGGCATTTGTAGGTAGTGGCTCCATCTGGTAGCAACGGTAATCATTACCAATTCTTGAGAAAATTTCAAGGGTGATTGCAACTGGTTCTACGGCTGCAACTGCAACTGGTACTACAACTGCAACTAGTTCTGAGACTGCAATTGCAACTTAGGGTTTTATGAGGAAACCCTAATTTTTCAAACTTCAAATTTTGAAATTCTGATCCAAGGGATAGATGCACTTAGCTGAGGCGAGTTAGCTGGTGTAGTCGAAATTTCGAAAATCCAACTTTTACCCCCTCAAACTTGATTTACGGATTTCTGGACTAGTGCTTTTGGTTTTTTGGTACTTCTGGTACTCTGGTTTTCTGGTACTTTATGAAACTAGGGTTTCACTTTCCGGGGGATCCAACCACTGAAAAGGTGCACTCTAGGTGCCAAATTGATCCTGGGGGGAGGGAGCAACTTTCTAGGTGTTTAGGGAGCTGAAAAGAGTTACTTTTGCAAAACCCTAATTTGCAGGTGTTGCAACAGTGACGTTTTTCCTCTTGCAAATTGTGCTTCCTTCAGGTTGGCTCTGATACCATGTTAATGTTTATGCCATTATTATAGTTATTTGAATTTCAATAGATAAGAGCATCATAAGAACAAGATCACTGAGAAATACACATTCACAAGAGACACGACATTTATCCTGGGAAACCCGTACTTCTGGTACTCTGGTACTTCTGGTACTTCTGGTACTCTGGTTTTCTGGTACTTTGTGAAACTAGGGTTTCACTTTCCGGGAGATCTAGCCACTGAAAAGGTGTGCTCTAAGTGCCAAAATGATCCTGGGGGGAGGGTGCAACTTTCTAGATGTTTAGGGAGCTGAAAAGAGATACTTTTTCAAAACCCTAATTTTTGGGTACGGTAACAGTGATGTTTTTCCTCTTGCAAATTGTTTCCTTCAGGTTGGCTCTGATACCATGTTAATGTTTATGCCATTATTATAGTTCTTTGCATTTCAATAGATAAGAGCAATATAAGAACAAGATCACTGAGAAATACACATTCACAAGAGACACAAAATTTATCCTGGGAAACCCTCTAGGGGAAGAAAACCCAGCAAAAACTTTCTTACCATAAATTGCTAATACAATGTTCAAGAGATAACTCAAACCAATACAGATAGTCCTCCCCAAAAGATGGGCCACTCTTCTTCTCCTCTCTCCAACTGGTAATTGTAGCTTGCCTCATCAGAGAATGAGCAAGTGAGTTATGTGATAAAGTGAGGCGCTAGCCTCCCTATATATACAAGATTGGCATGTGTGAAAGGGTTTCACTGGCAGGGCCGACCTCTCACTTTGGGTGGGTAAACCCACCTTTAATTTAATTCTGGGTCTCAATAATAACTGCTGGGGCCGACTTCTTATTCTGTCTATTACAATTGTCCGATGACCAATCCGCAAAAGGGGATTTGGTCCTTATACAATTACCGACATGATTAATCCACAATGGGGATTAATCCTAATAATAAAATAACAATAATAATAAGAATGCTCTTCGCAGTTACATTATTTCAACAACGACCCAAGGGATATTTCATTTTTGGGCACGGTAGTTAAGGGTTTAGCCCGGTCGGTCGAGATAGCCTGTCGGCCAGGGGATTAACCCTAGCTATACAGATTGGTGCGCACGCGTGGGGAGTGGCCATATGGACCAACAACTCAGGACCAAGTGCCAGACTTTGGGGGCTAACACATCTGGAGATAGGCGCCTGGCCACGTGCAGGTGTCTCATATGACCAGGAGCTAAACCAAAAGGGGATGTGTCCTATTCAAATGAAAAAATGGGTTACAAACGATATTATAGTGATTTTTTATGATTTATTAGCCAATTTTTGGAGATTTTGGCTAATATTGGGAGATATTGGGCCAGATCTTGGGAGGAAGTTGGGAGATGGTTACCAACTTCAGATCTAGATAAACTAGGCCTTCTTAAGGCCATGTGAGGACAGGAGGTGGTTCAGAATAGGTTTATGCTGCTGGATTTTTGAGCTAAGGCCATTTTTATGCAGGGAAGCTATTGAGGAGTGCACCTTTGTGGGCCATTTCTGGGAGCTTCATTCATCCGATTTGGGTGCCATCAGTTTTGATGGATTCATGAGATCTAGTAGAACATGAACAACTCATTGTTGTAACCTTTTGGCACTTTCATGATGTACATTTAAATCTTTAAACAAAAATAAGAAAAACCCACTGAGACAAGGCCCGAAGACATAGGTGAGATTGTCGAACTCCATTATCACATTGGTGTTATGGTTTGTTGTTGTTTTTATGCTTATTTCAGATCTGCACATATGTATATGGCTGTCATAATTTCTTTATAATTCTTCCTCTTTCATTAAGATTCCTAATTGGTTAATTAACACATGCATAATAACTCAGCCATTGTCATTTAAAAGGTCTTTTCAGATCAAGTTGGTATCAGAGCTAGTTGATGTTTGGAATTTGAGTTTGCATGTTAACCAGGGAAGAGCTCATCTCAAGGGAGAAAATGGAATCTACCGGAGGACTTTCTCAAGATGAGAAGGAATTCAGAAATTTGGTGTTTTCCATGGCCGAGATAGTGAAAGTGTTGTATGAAGACTACTTGGAATGAAAGAGATTGGTTCAAGAGAAAGCTTCAAAGAACAACTAAGGCAAAGAAGGATTGAAGGAAGTGCCTTCTACATCTGTTTCAAAAAACTTCTCTGAGGTATGCAGTGCAGGTCATTCATCAAATTCTCCTTGTTCCCATCAAGATGGTTTTGGTGCATTTGAAAAACATACAAGAGGTATAAGTTTGAGATTCCTAACAAGGATGGGCTATGAAGGAAAGGGCCTTGGAATTGAGGGCCAAGGTATCATTAATCCCATTGAGGTTGTGGAAAGGCCTCAATATTTAGGATTGGGATATGGCGAAGTGGATATTGGAGCATCCTCCAAGATGGGTTCCAAAACTTCGGAAGCAAGTAATGCTTCAAATGGTCAGCTTAAGACATTGTAGGAACACTTCACGAAAGGTGATGGTGTATCACTTCTTGATTGTGGTAGTGAATGCAAGTCATCTCAAAAGAAAAGTGAAGATCAACAGGGAAGGTATAATGGTCATGGTTTTTCAAATTCTCTTTTTGACTATAATTTTTTTTATCATGTAATCCGGAACTTGTGGAATATGTACCCATGTACTTTTTGTCATTCACCCAAGCATTGTGTTGCCAAGTGTTGGAAGAGACAAACTATGTACAGGAAGTTTATGTCGACCAGGAAGAAAACACGACATAAAGACTCAACTCCACAATGGAAGAAACAAAAGGGAAAACAAGTCTGGATGCCAAAAACTCACTGCGCGTTTTGCAACAGGGGTGGACATTAAAAGGATAATTGTTGGAAGCTTAATCTGGAGCTTCATCCAAGGAAGGACAAAAGGATTGCACATGTACTCACAAAGGAAGAAGGATTACCAGCGAAGAAAAAGGAACACCATGAAGGAAAGAAACCAGCCACTTGGTTTTTCCAGAAGTGGATGTCAGATCTTCATTGCTTCCATTAATGTAATCACACATGTTGATATGATGACCTATTATAACATTATTTCGAACAACATAGTGTTTTGTTTTTCTCTTTATGAGTATGTAATCAGTCAAGGTCCATATTTGTAACCTTTTGTGGGACCAAAAGGTCCTTAGTGGGGAGGTGTGATCCAGATTTGGATCCAGGAGCTTGATGGGGCTCAAAAAGGCCTAAAAATCAAATTTTTCTGAATGGCTTCAAAGCAGATGTGTGCGTAGGCCTCGTCGATACGAACCCAGCACAAATTGAACAGGCTCAAACATATGTCATATGCTCAAGTTATGGCGATCTGTTCGTTTTGCCAAACATGCAAAAAATGATAACTGTACAGTCCGTACAGTGCTACGTGGCAGCTGACTGTACAGGCCATACAACTGATGTGGCAGACATAGTTAGCACTGACATGGCAATTGACTGTACATGTTGTACAACTAACGTGGCAGGCACAATCAACGCTGATGTGGAAATTTTTGGAGGTGACACATGGCAGGGTGACTGGCGTACGGACAAGTGGCGTGGACAGGTACAAGGGACCAATTAGTGAGTGACATGTGTCACCCTTGCAATGATGACACATGGCACAAATGATGTGGCAGGCCCATATAATCCATACGACACATGGCAGTCACAGGTCCAGTGGCAGGTACAGGTGGCAAACATTTGGGCCAATCGAAAGTCGACATGTGGCATTGTACTCAACAGATGAGGTGGTGCCACGTGGCCCAGAAGTGGGCTGCCACATGCCACCCATGTATTGGTTGTTAGTTTCCTTGCAAAAATTGGAGCGCTTGGGATTCGAACCGGAGACCTCTCCCACCTGGCTAATGTCTTGGGTAGGTTGGGCTAGCCAGCCCGCCTCGTGTGGTGCTTGTTAAACATGGGCGTAAACATTTTATAAAAGCTTAGTGTAATGTAATGTGGGGTGGAGAAATGGTTGGGGCTTAGCCCCAGCCTCTGGCGGAACATACACATGACCAAGCAATGGGACCACGAGCTATATTTTGTTGGTGTGGTTTTTAAAAGTCCAGCCCACGGTCGAACTATTGCCACGTTTCACCATACGATCCAGGGGCTACTCTGTTTTTGGGTGCGATAGTTAAGGGTTTATCCCTATCGATCGGGCTAGCCTGTCAACTAGGGGATTAACCCTGGCTATATAGACTGGTGTGTGCACGTGGGGAGTGACCACATGAACCAACAACTCAGGACTAGGTGCTAGACTTCGGGGGATAACACGTTTGGAGATAATCGCCTGGCCATGTGCATGTGTCTCATATGACCAAGAGCTGAACCAAAAGGGGTTGTGCCCTATTCAAATGAAAAAATGGGTTATAAACTATATTATAGTGACTTTTTATGATTTATTAGCCAGTTTTTGGAGATTTTGGTTAATATTGGGAGATATTAGGCCCTTTTCGAGGCCAGATCTTAGGAGGAAGTTGGGAGATGGTTACCAACTTCAGATCTATATAAACCAGGCCTTCTTGAGGCCATGGGAGGATAGGAGGTGGTTCATAACAGGTTTATGCTGCCATATTGTTGAGCCAAGGCCATTTTTATGCAGGGAAGCTATTGAGGAGCACACCTTTGCAGACCATTTTTGGGAGCTTCGTTCATCCCATTTGGGTGTTGTCATTTTTGATGGGTTCATGAGATATGGTAGAACATGAATAGCTCATTTTTGTAACCTTTTGGAACTTTCATGATGTACATTTAAAGCTTCGAACATAACTAAGCAAAGCCCACTGAGACGAGGCCTGGAGACGTAGGCGAGATTGCCGAACTCCGTTATCACATTGGTGTTATGGTTTGTTGTTGTTTTTATGCTTATTTCAGATCTGCACATGTGTATATCATTGTCATAATTCCTTTATAATTCTTCCTCTTTCATTAATATTCCTAATTGGTTAATTAACACATGCATAATAACTAAACCATTGTCATTTAAAATATCTTTTCAGATCAATTGTCCACCTCATGGCATAGTTATCCAATCTTTGCACCAAGAGTTGTACGTTCAAACTTCCTTTTCCTCACTACTTCATCACTCGACCATACTTCTATATCTACCTCTCTATACCTTGGAATGGTTAGGCTTCACCCTCAACCATACTTCCCAAAGAAAGAGAAACACCCATGCCTAAGTAATCTCTTCATGCTGCAATTCGCTTGTCTGGACAGTCGTCCAAATGAAGGTAAGTACTCAACTCACCTCCTTTTGTCAAGTGACCTCTCTGCAACTCAACATCTACAATGAGTGTGGCCAACACGCCCCCACTCCTCAAAACGTCCCAACAAACTGTCCAAATTGCTCCAGGGAGAATGAGTCACATCAAAGAACTTCCATGCCTTAAGCATGTTTGCACCAATACTTCTACCAACTCCAACCAACAACCCTCTCGGATCTTTGAGCCATCGCACAATCATCTACAAGTCACCAAGGTATTCTTTGCCTCATCCAATGTCCCATACCAAAGGCAAGCGAATGCCACCCAAGTCACTTGGTCTGCATTTTTCACATTCATGTTGACTGCCGACAATTATTGGTCGACTTCTTTGATGACTCCATTCATCTCTTGGAACAAAACTGCCTTGAACTTGCTGCAAGTATTCAAACTTTGTCACCGTTGTCATGACTGTCAAGCCATCACATGACCCAATGAATCTGGATAAGGCACCAAACACCAGGGTGCTTCATCCATCCTCTTAAACTCAACATGTACATACTTCATTGCCCACTTCATTGCGATGACCTGTCCAATGCACCTCATCAAAGAGTTAGGCAGCTTCCTCAAGCCACCTCCACAGTTGCATCCAAATCTGCCTAAGTCCACCACAGGAGTCATCTAAGTAGGTCGTCCAATCTCTCAGCACATTCACCCAACCAAGGAAGCCCAAACCTCTACAAGAATTCTTCAAATATGCACCACTTGAGTCACCTTCAAGTTTGTCGTTTTTCACCGTGGAAACAGATTGCACTTGAACCACCAAGTCATCTGATTTCCCTTCAAGGAACTCATTGTAACACTTAGGAAATGCAAGAACTCGAAACCAACCATACCTTTTCAATGACATCCTTTGTTGCAACCATTTTCTAAGTTTGTTTTCTTGGACCTCTGCTTTCCCAAGCAATCGACTCTCCACATGAACTCTCCTCAATCACTGTCTGCAGCTCCACAAATCTGCAAGACCTTCATTGCGATATGAGGCTGAGTCCATTCATCCACTTCATGAATCCGTCTAAGTCCCAAAATTTTCATGCATCCGGCCGAACTCGTCTCCAATGTCTCTCCATCTCTGCACCTTGACTGCTTCCACTTCAAGGCACCATGAATCCATCGCTCGACTATCAAGTCATACTGTTTGTAACCAACTATTTTAACTCATACAACATGTGTGCTTAACTCAACCTCTCCACCACACCATCAACATAACCTCTGTCATAAGTGATCTGGATTTATGTAGGAACACAACATAATACACAAATAACCATGAATACAAAGATGCAACGGAAGTAACACTTCATTTCATTAGTACCAAAGAACTGAAATTTGTTTACAGACATAATATAAATAAAATAGCTAGGGTGCTGGTAGCTTATCTCTGAGAAGAGATGTGGTGGATGTAGGCCTCTGAACTCTTTGTTTCAATGAGGCTTGAAGGCCTATCTATTATTGAGAAACAATGGAAACCCTAAACATCCAAAAAACCTAACCCTAGGAGATGAAACACCATAATATGGGCCTCGTCGGGGTAAATTGGTACATCAATTTCCCGGGGTCGTAACTTTGGCATACTATCTCTGTTTGACACATATCATACATCATTAGAAATATCTATCCGAGGACTACAATTTTTGGTGAAAAATATCATGATGATAATTTTCAAATGGTATATGCCCAAAAAAACATTGTTTAAGGCCTCAAAACGGCTCTGGAAGTTTAGGATCCAAAAAACTGCCAAAAATAGTAAATTGTGCTACAATTAAGGAAACTTAAAAAATGAAAGAAACAATGGTGGGGGTCCAATTGGAATAGGTGGGTGGCCACCAATATCCACCTGGATCATTCCTTCCCCCTTAGGAAGCAATGGTCCCCATTGCATTGAGTTCCTCCATGAGATGAGGAAACTTCTGCTGAACTTGGTCCCTGGTGAGCCACTTTCCTTGGTGAAGGGGCTTGCTTTGAAAACTCGATCTAGCTGGATCCTCTGCTTGTGGGTGTTCTTGATTTGTGTGTCCATAATCCGATCAGTTGTGGATTGTTCCATGTAGTTTGGGTTTAAATCTGTTGGTGTGAGTTGTTCTGCCATGTCGGATGTGTCCAGTAGAGGTGGGAAGTAAGGCCAAAGGTGGTCCACATTGAACATTGGGTGCAGACCAAGGAATGGTGGGATACTGAGCTCAAAGGCATTGTCCCCTACAACCTTGGTGATGGTGTATGGCCCATATCGGTGTGGGCGAAGCTTGCAGTGGGGTCTAGCGAGGCGCTCCTTCTACAAATGTAGCGACACTTTGTCGCCCACCTGGAAGTTGTGTTGCACCCGATGCTGATCATGCTGTTGCTTGTACTTAGCATTGGCTCTATCCAATATGTCATGAACCCATTGGAGAATATGCTGAATGCACTCAATGAAGTTGTTCACCTTGGCAGCTTCAGACTGGACATGAGATGAATCAACCTGATTAGCTGCAAATGGTATGGCTATGTCAATGGGACATAGTGGCTAGAATCCCAAGCCCACCTGAATGGGGTTGTGGTCGGTTGAGTTGTGGAGGGCCTAGTTATAGCTATGTTGTACATAGGGGAGGTTCTCATCCCGTGTGCATGGATTCTTTGAGTTGTACATGCACAAAATGTGTATGATCATCTTGTTGATGACCTCTGTCTAGCCATCAATTTGGGGATGGAAAGTTGTGGACTTGGTGAGCTTAGTGTCCATCATTGACTAGAGGCTAGACCAAAATGTACTGAGGAACCTGTTGTCCCAATATGAGATGATATATTGTGGGATCCCAAAGTTTAACCACACTTGTTCAAAGAAGAGTTTAGAAGTGGCTTTTGCTGTGATATTCTTCTTATAGGTCATCATAATGGCCATGTTCGAGAATCTGTCGACGACCACGGAAACACAGTCGTTGCTATTATTAGTAGAAGGAAGGCTCGACATGTAATCCATGGAGATGGATTCCCAAGGTCGACTAGGGGTAGGTAGCAAAGTATAGAGGCCTTACTTCTTGATGGTCGGTTTGGCAATGGCGCATGCAGTGTAGGATCTGATGTACTTCCTGACATCCTGTTGAAGGTTTGGCCAATAGAAATACTTTTGCAGTACTACCATTGTTTTCTTGACCCTGAAATGCCCAGCGACTCGACTATAGTGCACTTCCCAAATCATCTTTGCACGCTCGCTTGAAGGAACACAAAGGTGTCCCAGGTGACATAGTAGTGCATCCTAGAGGTGAAAATTTAGAACTCGGTTACCCTCCAAGAGCATCTTGTATGTGTGGCCGAAATCTGGATCGCTCTTGTAGAGAAGTGACCAATCAGAAGTCTTGTGCCCACAAGAGTTAAGCATGGTGGTTATTGCCATGATCAGTGGTCGACTGAGGTAGTCTGCAACATTATTGGTGATGCCCTTCTTGTACTTGATGTTCAAATGAAACTGTTGCAGATATGTGTACCACTTCTGATGGCGATCGTTCTGCAACTTCCCTTGTGTCTGTATGAATTGCAGGGGTCAGTGGTATGTGTGGATGATCGTTTCCTTCCACAAAATGTAATGCTTCCACTATCGGAAAGCTTGCACAATGGAATACATTTCTTTTTCATAAGTGGGATACTTTCGGACTGTGTCAGACAATGTCGCACTGTGATATTCCACTAGATGCCCCTGTTGAGTAAGAACTACCCCAATAGCATATCCAGAGGCATCTGTGTCGATTTCAAATGGTTGTTGCAAGTATGGTAATGTGAGCACTGGGGCGCAACATAGGCGATGTTTCAATTTTGCGAACGCCTTCTATTGATATTATGACCAAAATAATTTTTCTTTCACTCCTCCCTTGGTGACTTGACTCATGGGCCAAGTGATATAAGATAATCCCAACACGAACCTGTGGTAGAAATGAGCAAGACCTAGAAAGATGCAAAGCTTTGTTAGAGTGGTCAAGGCTGGCCAATCCTGAATGACTTGGATCTTGGTTGGATCCATATGCACCCCACGCTCATAAATAATGTATCCCAGATACTAAACTTGGGTCATGCCAAAAGTGCACTTCTCCAAATTGGCACACAACTTGTGTTTCTACAGTGTTTGGAGGACCTGTCAAATGTGGTGGAGGTGCTCTTCCCAAGTTTGCCTAAAGATCAGGGTGTCATCCAACTACACTACTACAAATGAGTTGGTGAATGGCCGCAATATGTCATCCATCAGCCTCATGAAGGTCGTGGGAGCATTCCTCAACCCGAAAGGCATGACCAGCCATTCGAAAAGGCCCTCCTTGGCTTTAAAGGCAGTCTTCCACACATCAGACGGTTCGATTGGTACCTGGTGATACCCGGACTTCAAGTCGATCTTGCTAAAATATTTCACCCCTTTGAGTTGGTTCAGAAGGTCATCAATCTGTGGGATCGGGTACCTATTCCAAATGATTATCTTGTTTAGCGCTCGATAGTCAATACAAAGTCTCCAAGTCCCATCCTTCTACACCAACATGGTCGGGCTCCCACAGGGCGATGAACTTGGCCGGATGTGACCTTTTTGTAACAGCTCCTGAATCTATTGCTTGATTTCATTGTTCTTCAGAACAGAGCGTCGATAGATCGTTCCATTGGGTAGCAATGCACCTAGGGTCAGATCGATGGGGTGCTTGACTTGACAGTGCAGAGGCACCCCTGTGGGTGAGGTGAAGATGTCCCGATACTCCTCCACGACCTTTTCCATTCGTTGTTTTCCTATGGAGGAGCCTTGTCTGGAGGTCATGGCCATAGTCTTCTTCTTGCCCTGAGGGAGGATCATCAGGAAAACAAATTTCCTGGTTTTGGAAATGAGCTTACTGGATTGTTTTGCAGTAACCAAAGAGATAGCGACAGGCGATGGTACCTCTGGTATCCTGTACAAGTTATTTCCCAAGGTAACAATAACAGTGCGAGGCTGAGACTCATACACATCATGTCGCTTCCACAAGTATGGTTGGCCTAATAATACATCACAAACATCAATAGGATAAATGTCACATAATACCTCATCGGTGAAGGGCTTGATGTTGTAGGGAAGGCGACATTGCTGGCTGACGCGAAGATCTCGTCCTTAGTGAAGCCACCCGATGGTGTACGACTATGGGTGTGATGTGGTTGGAAAGCCCAACCACTTCATGAACTCTGCTGAAATGAGGTTCTTTTGGCTCCTGCTGTCGACGATGAACTGTAGCGGGGAACCCTTTACCCACATTTGGGAATGGAAGAGACACTCCTCCTCCTATGGATCTTCGGGTTCTTCCTTTTGGATCTTTGTGGTGGCAACGGTGGCATTGGGATCCACATTGATAATTTGCTTCCCTCTATCATTCCCCTTCTCGGGTTCTGATTCAGTGTTGAAGCATGCATCTGATTCAAAAGCCCTCATCTTGGCTGCCAATGACCGTTTGGCCTGACACTCACTTGTGTTGTGAGTGGAGATCTTATGGAACTCACACCACTTTCCTGTGTCCTTCTTCGGCTTCGCGGTGTTTTTATTTGCTTGCGGTTTTGGCAGGTTATCTTGAGTCGCCATGCCTTGGCTTTGTACTTTGTTCTGTGGTTTGGGGGCACCTTTCACTTGCTTTTGATTCACAGATCCAAAGTCTCACTTCTTCTGTTTGAATTTCTGCTCAATCTTAGTAGCATACCAGTATGTCGTACCAAGTGAGGAGATGTTGAGGAAATCCATTTCCTACTGAATGTATCTATGTAGACAACTGCAGTACTTCAACAACAAATTTTTCTTTGAATCTTTGATACCCAACTTTGTGCACAGGGTATGGAATAGATTCATCAGCTCATGCACATCTTGATCCCTTTGTTGCCACAGCGTAGTCCATTGTATGTACTTGTCCTCATAGCTCCCCATGGGATAATATTGTTCCTTGATGGTGTCTCGGAAAGAATTCCAAGTGGGTACAACTGAGAACAGGGAGGGTTTCTCCTTGTGCTTTTTCTCACAGTAGGTTTCCCACTAGTCCTTGACACGGGGGGTGACTATGAGCAGTGAAAAAATAATCTTCTCCCAGTCAAAAAAGTCATGAACTGAGAAATATCCTTCTAATAGATTCAACCATCTATCTACGACGTCTGCATCTATTTGATGATCAAGTATGGGAATTTCAAAGTTTACTTGTACCTTAAAAGGGGTTGCGCCTCCAGAGTGGTTGTTGGATGAAGATGCGTCACCAATGGCCAATTGTTGAAGGATCTGGGCGAAGTTATCCATCATCGCGTTCCTTTTTTTTTCAAGGGCCTCCTCGAGCAATATTTTGATAGGATCCACTGCTCCCTTGTCTTTCTTTTCTTCCCCCATGGGTGGTCGTCGGGGTTTGTGAGGTTGATCTTGCAAAGGTTAAACCAGATTGAGCCCTAACTCCTTATACCCCGACCTTGTTGGGGACGTGCAAAGAAAGATCGAGAAAGAGCAGACCGCTCTGATACCACTGATCCATATTTATGCAGGAATGTAACATAATACAAAAATAACGACGAATACAAAGATGCAACGGAAATAACACTTCATTTCATTAATATCAAAGAATTGAAATTTGTTTACAGACAGAATAAAAATAAACTAGCTAGGGCACCGGTAGCTTATCTCTGAGAAGAGATGTGGCATATACAGGCCTCTAAACTCTGTGTTTCAATGAGGCTCAAAGGCCTATCTATTATTGAGAAACAATGGAAACCCTAAACATCCAAAAAATGTAACCCTAGGAGATGAAACGCCAGAATATGGGCCCCGTTGGGGTAAATTGGTACATCAATTTCTTAGGGTCGTAAATTTGGCATACTATCTTTGTTTGACACATATGATACATCGTTAGAAAGATCTATCTGAGGAATACAATTGTTGGCAAAAATACTAAAATAATATTTTCAAACGGTAGATGCCCAAAAAATGTCGTTTAGGGCTTCAAAACGGCTCCGGAAGTTCAGGACCCAAAAAGCTGCCAAAAATAGTAAATTGTGCTACAATTAAGGAAACTTAAAAACTGAAAGAAACAATAGTGGGGATCCAATTGGAATAGGCGGGTGGCCACCAATATCCACCTGAATCAATAATTCTGATGAAAAGTCTGCAACGAACAAGTTCATTGCACTGAACCATTCACCAAGTTTGCAAACATTCCCATTGAACTGAATTCACAACAAACTGTCTTCAAAGTTTTCTCTGATACCATTTATCATCGAGATAGTGGTGAATATATCACCAACCCTTCATCAAAATCTGCAATGAACCTGCTCTGATACCATCTATCGTTGAGATAGTGGTGAAGAGCTCCCCAACCCTTCTCCAAAATCTGCAACGAATCTACTCTGATACCATTTATCGTCGAGATACTGGTGAATATCTCACCAACCCTTCATCAAAATATACAACGAACAAGCTCTGATACCATCTATCATTGAGATAGTGGTGAAGATCTCTGCAACCCTTCTCCAAAATATGCAATGAATCCACTTTAATACCATCTGTCACATCCCCACAATGTGCCTTATGATCGTACATCTCTTGAGGGCATACGACAACGTGACGTTTCTCACTTGACTGAAACACTAAGGATACTTTGTCTTGACTACGCCTCTTCACCTAGAGCATATCCATACTCCGTTCTAGGGTACTGATGAGTCACACAACTACTCTAGTGCAACTCTTGTATATTTAGACATTTGTTAACAGTTTAACACTTAGTCATATTTAAGAATACATCTGTGAACATGAAAAGCCAAGAGAACAACAATGAAAAAGACAATAGAAACATAGATATAGTGCGAGTGACATAAACTGTGACTAACACATGGCTAAGTCTTTGTTATTGCGAAACAATTACAACATAAGCACTATCGGTTTGGTTTACAATTGGGCGCAGTCAAATGGCTCGCCTCAGCTCACCAAGACACTCATACACAAATTCATCACCAAGACTCCCCGTCGCAACTGCCTTTGCAACCACCTATGATGCACCTCAGGCATGCCCTTAACTGCAAACTTCTTGTCTCTTTATTTCGATAAACTTCACAAATTTTGTTTTTTCCTCACACATGCCTCCATAGATGTGCATTTCCAAACTTCCCCAAAACCAACCCAAAATAAGCTCACCCAACTCTGTCCACCGAATCCTCCTTAAGGAAGCACACATCCTCCCAAGTGGAGTGACTTGGCTCCTCGAGGGAGCTCGCCCTCTTCGTTTGCCTCAGAACTACAAAGCACTTCTTGCTCTCCTTGTCTTCCAATATGCCCCTCTTGGTTGTGCGCCCCTATTCTCTTATAGGGACTCCAAAGGTCACCATCATGAACCGTCACATCCTTTGGGGGTGTCGCACCCCTTCACAGACTCATGTGCCCAAATGAATATTCGTGCCCCTTCACGGACCAGGATGCCCAAATGAACCCATGTGCTCATCAACCATTGTGCCCCGTGGACCAGCGCACCCATCCTTGGTGTGCCCCTCATGTTAGAGTGCCCCAATCTCTTGGTTGCTTCATACTTGGGCAAGCCCTTTGGCGCATTTGCATGCCCAAGGCATCCACTTTCCCAACTTCGATGTTGATGCAACCCCAAGTTCTTGGCACATTTGCATGCCCAAGGCGTCCACTTTCCCAACTTGGATGTTGATGTAACCCCAAGTTCCATATTTTTGAGGACTTAGGTGAAGGTCTCCATGCCCATCTAGCCAAAGACCTTACATCATCTAAATTGTCCACACTCTTGGCAACACTGCTCTTAGTTATGGTGGGGTAGGCTTAAGAGAGCTCAAATGCCATGGAGAAATTAGCTCCATGCTCTTAAACAGTGGAACTAGATGGTAGTGGAATCAAGCCCTCCTCTGCGTGTTATGATGCCCTCAAGGGTACTAGTAGAGGCTAGATCTACAAGTCTGTGAGAAAAATGATATCACTTCCTGCTAAGTGCAATTTCCTAGCCATAACCTGTAAGTGTAGTGTTGTAATATCCTTTTGCTCATTTGGGTATTTGAAATATCTTCAAACTAATTTGATTTATAATTTATATTGCTTAATATTGTTGTGGCAAGCTCTGGATTTAGTTGAAGGCTCTCTATTGGAGATTATGAGATCTTGGATATCTTAATATTTTCAGCATGCAAGTGATAGAATAAATTGTCACTTTCTGAGATATCTATATTGTGATTTTCAGTATCCGGGGTTAATATGGATCTAGGTTGGTTAGGGAATATAGCAAACTGTTGCAAGTCAATTTTTTTTTAACTTTTGTAAATTTATAAAAAATTCAATAATATTTTATAATGTTTCTAGATAAATATTTTTTAATCAAAATATTATAAATAAATAATATTTTTAAAATTTTTAAATATTCAAAATTCTATATTTTTGATTGGTCAAAAATGGTGAAGAGACTAATATCCTTGATTGAAAGTGACAATTAACTACAAAAATATAATAATATAACATTTTTTTTTTAAATCCACAAATAGCAATTTAATTATTGAAAGTACAAGTAATGGTTTTTTTTTCATTCAATTAACCATGTAATAAATGTAAGGATAATTTGGGTTTTGCCATTTTGTGTGATCCCCATGAGTTCATGAGTTTTCATTTAAAACTTGAATCTCTCTCTCCCCTCTAAATGTACAAACACGATCACCTCCACCACAATGTTTACTCTAGGTTTTCATTTTGCAAGTGTGGGTTTTGTTTTGCATCAATAATAGCTTGAATAATATAATTGATTGTTGCTAGCTTCAACCACCATTTATGAGGCATGTACTTATTTAGGACCTTTCTTGATATCTGAATGATAGTTTGTTAGTTATAAATGATTTCTTGGCCCATGCCACTCTTGAAGCTATGATTAATGAGAACCCAGGTTTTTCAATGAGCCAACACGACATTTTTATTGAATCTGAAAAAGATGATGGCAGTGAACCATCTCATCTTGCACAACGTTGAGAAGGTTTTGAATTTACATGCTCTAAATTGAACACGTACATAAGCATGCATTAATGAGAAACGAATTGAAAGCCTTATGTTGTTGGGTTTGGGCAGTAACCAGATGAGAGAATCATGTTCAATATTTTGAAACTCAGATTTGGCCTCTGAATTGGTCGATGGTCAACTTAGACTTGGACTAGGACTCAATCAAATCGATCTGATTTCAATGACTTGGTTTACTAAAAATTACATAAAATATTTAAATTTTAATGAAAACAATATACTTTCATGATTCCAAAATATTATTGAAACTTTGAAAGAAAGCATTATGAATAAATGAGAAAAAACATTTAAATGACAAACATAAATAACAAGCAATGTTCCACCATTTCTTATATTGGGATCCTCATTATTAGTATCACCCATTACCTCTTGTCTAGCCTTGGCCTCTACTTATTCTCTAGAGACATCAACAAAGACCTCCCAATTTTGATGAAACTACCTAATCGGAGCCTTATCATATGGTAGAAAAAACTTAACATGCCTAATCGATGATTTTGGTTTGAGTGAAAGGTACATTTTTGCTAAGGAATTCAACAATCAATACCAACAACATATAGGTGCATAAAGGGCTTGGTGCCCTTAATTAAATTCCAATCCCATACCCTCATACGTGATAGAATCCAATGAAAATGTTGCAAGCCTACCAATCCTGAAATCCTAAAAACTGTCAAGTCCATTGGATTTTGAATGGGATATGAAATTCTACTTTCTCCATATGAAGTCCGATGAGATTGAAACCACTCTAAAACATCAAAGAATTAATGGTAATGTTACAAATTTAAGTAAAATTTGACATTTCCTTTATCTTTCCTTTTTATCCTTTTACTTTAAGAATTTAACATTACCATTAATTTGCAACATTTTTGGTCAAACCCTTTTAAAGAAAAATTTAAGTTTGCATGTTGTTGGGGTCAGTTTGCACCCAATTCGTCACTTGATGAGAAAAAAGAGAGTGCTTACATGCCCAGTTGGGCTCTTCTAGGCATGACAGCTGTGAAAGAAAAGGTTAGAAAGAGAAACTACAAAGTTATAAACAAAAAACAAACTAAAACTAATTAAAACTATAAGCATATGAGAAAATGAAAAACAAATATAAATGGATCGAAATCACCAATGTATAAGCTGGTCTATTGATGAAATCCAAAGACACAATGAAGAAAGGGGACAATCTGTTTGCACCCAATTCGTCACTTGATGAGCAAAAAGAGAGTGCTTACATGCCCAGTTGGGCTCTGCTAGGCATGACAGCTGTGAAAGAAAAGGTTAGAAAGAGAAACTACAAAGTTATAAACAAAAACAAACTAAAACTAATTAAAACTATAAGCATATGAGAAAATGAAAAGCAAATATAAATGGATCGAAATCACCAATGTATAAGCTGGTCTATTGATGAAATCCAAAGACACAATGAAGAAAGGGGACTTGGGTCCCTCCTTTCTCCAATGGAAGGCTCTTGAGGCCCTCACTATTTGCTCTCCTTACAATGAAAAGATGAAATGTGGGTGAAAGAACTCTAAGCTTATCCACTCAAGTGAGAGGTGGAAAGCCCTATGAAATGGTGCTGATTATGTCTATTGCCAAAGAATGAGTCCTTAGCAATCTTAGCAGCATAACAATGCATAGAATTCCTTGAGAAAGTGATGGTTATTCATGGCTTTTTATAGCCTAGCATTGGGTTATTATGTGACCTCTTTTGAATGTGAAAAGGGGCTCTTTAGGGCACAATTAGGTCTTTGACCAGCCCACCATGAGGATTGAGCTCGGATTTGGTGTCAAATCAACTTGGGAGTTGATCCATTAGTGGTTGGGAGGCCGACCAATTTCAATAAATGCATCGCTTAGCAGGTGCGCGGGTTTTTCTCCCAACAGATGCACGTCGTGCACGCATGCACGCATTGTACGTTGTTGTTATGTGCATATGCGCACGCACCCAGGTTCTGTAAAGCGCCCTTCAATTTTTTGGTCATTTGATATAGTTTTTGACCCTTTTGCCATGCTGTGGATTTAATCCTGTGCCATGAATGACTTCAGTCCTGTTTTTGATGATGCGGAGTTCTTGTCACCATGTGCTGATGAAATTTCAGTGATAATAGATGCCCCCTGATGGATGAGGTTAGGAGCATACGTATAGCCGAAATCCATCAATGTTTCTTTTACTGAGAATGGTGTTGTAAGGGAGAGCAAGAGTGGGACCGTGTAGAGCAATCCGTTGGAGAAGAAAGGAACCTGTAGATCCTGACCTTCCACAAGGTGTGTAACAATATACAACTGTGTACAAACGAGGCGGGCATGCACCATTCTCGTATGATGTAACTCTGAAAAAAGATGACGGAAACGTTGGTGTAGACAACTACAGCGCCCTCGGGGGCGGAATGATAAAGGAAGAAGACAATTCTGCAAAGGAACATACTCTGAACAATAGGCAATGATCGCGGTAACAAGCAGCAACGATGATGCGGGCAGTGATGGCCCTGCCAAGTTCAGAGGTCTTCGGCAACTGATAATAATAACTGCAATAGTCGCAAAGTAAGACCCACCGCAACATAAGAAAGTGTTGGCATCGAATGTTAT
>CBVK0100043035.1:0-41962 GCA_900067695.1 Picea abies | reverse complement strand
GCTCTTCCGATCTCACTTTTCTCTGCCTTGTCTTCTTTCTTTAGAGCTCCTATTGTTTCTCCTCCTGACTCACAATGAGTAGGTCTTCCAACCACAAACCCTTTCGAGAAGGCTCACTTTGTAGAAAATCCCTCCAAGCCTTCCTTAGCCGCACTTTCTTTGGATTTTCCCCTTGTTCTAGGATACACAAGATCCGATCTTAGTGACAGTGCCTTAGACAATCTTCCAACTGATTTGTTACCTGCCGGACATCAACTTAAAAAACCCATACTGCTTCCCATTTTTTTTGGATTTTCATTGGCGATAAGGAAGGAAACCACAGGCTCTACCTGTGAAAGCCAAGGGTTTCCGAGCTCGTCAACATGCTTAGCCAAGGGTCTCGGGGTTTGAAGTCTCACCTTTAAAAACATGTAGTGCTCGTTGGAAGGCGGGAGCTACCTTAAAACTGTTGTTTACAACAAATACAACTTCTGATCTTGGGGTGCTTAGAGGATTAAAAGCCCTAGCTAGGGATAAGATGTGATTTTTGTTTCCCTCAATGTCATAGGGGTGGGGGGACCCCTGAAACAAAACTCCTTGAGAAGACTATTAAATACTATTTTCCCAAGTGTCATTTTATTATAGGAGACTTTGGTATCAACGGACAAGGCAAGATCCTTCATCCTTAAGTTAAGAACCGATTGGTTGTCTTGCATTGTGACTGTCGTGGGGACTTCTGGAGGCCTGCTTGCCTCTTGGGATCCAAAATTTTTCACTTTTCACCCTTTTCTAAGCATTGGTGGTATACTTTTGACAGGGCACTCCAATGAGGACAAAACAGATCTATTGATTTTGAACATCTATGGACCATGTCAAAATAAAAAGAAATTTTGGGCTTCGGTGGAGGCCTCGGGGCTATTAGGAAAAAAAAAAATTGATCTTTGCAGGAGATTTAAATATCACAACTTCACCAACTAAGATATGGGGGCAGAAAGCAACATGTGATCCTTTATCTCGCTACTTTAAATCGTTTTTTCATAAGTATTCTCTCATTGATTTGATTCCAGCAGAAATTATGCCAACCTGGAAAAATGACTGAGTTGGAGAAGAAAGTATCTCAAAGAGGAGGGATGGGTTTTATATTGCTAAGGAGGTCTTAGCAACTTCAGAAAGGTACAGGTCATGGGTACAATTTCCTTTTCTATCGGATCACACCCCGATTTGTTTTGAACTCGAACATGGTTTCCCAAAAGTCTCTTATCTCTTCAAATTCAATCCAAGATGCTTAGGAGAGAAAAGCTTCGCCACTAGGGTAAAGGAGGTACGGCAGGATCCTGATTTGACTAACATTTCAGATGCTCAAAGGAGACTCATGGCAGAGTTGTCAAAGTTAAAATGTTGTGTAAAAATATGGGCAAAGAACAAGCATCTCAGAGACACAAAAGATCTATGAGAGATAGAAGAGACTTTGGCTATTAAATACGAACAGATGTTTAAAGACATTACCAATGGAGAATGTGAACAATCAGTGTTTAATCTAGAGAAAGAAAGAAAGAGACTTCTGCTGGAAGATAAGGAACAATGACGCCAGAAAAGTCGTGCAATATGGATCAAAAGCAACAACAATAATACAAAATTCTTCCACAATTTCGCGAGTTATAGGTGAAACAAAAAATTCATTTGGGAGGTGCAGGATGATTTTCGTGCTACTCTTTTTGGACAGGAAGCAATTAATATCTAAGAAACAAAGTTTTTTAAATCCTTCTACTATGATGTCAGAAACATGTGTATTTTTAACCAATTAAACTCTGTCCGACTCTTCTCAGCCTTTGTAAGTGATGAGGACATAAGACTGTTGGAACAAACTGCTACAAAGGAGGAACTTCTAGGCATTCTCAAAGATTTTGCAAAGGACAAAATCCTTGGACTTGAATGTTGGACATCAGAGTTCTTCTTATCGTTATTTGAACTTGTCGGCTAGGACCTGCTAGACTGTGTGGAGGATGCTAGGCTTAAAGGAAAGGTATTAAACTCAATAAACTCTACTTTTATCACTTTGATTTTGAAAGGCAATAAGCCAACTGACTTCATGGATTATCAACCGTTAGCTCTATGCAACTTGTTCTATAAGCTCATTGCGAAGGTGATCGCTAAAATACTAAGACCTATTTTATCCAGATCATTATCTATGGAGCAACTGTGCTTCCTCAAAGGAAGAGAAATTCTAGATGCCATCAGGACGGCTCAAGAATGTTTACATAGCATCAAAAGTAAGAAGTTGCAATCCATTATTCTGAAATGTGACTTGAAAAAAGTCTATGACTGCACAGATTGAGATTATCTAAGATTATTTTTGTTGCAATGTGGTTTTGGCCTCCCAACCACAAACTGGATAATGGCATTTGTCTCCTCAACAAATTTCGTAGTTCTGATAAACGGTGAGCCCACAAATTTTTTTAACTGCAAGAAAGGCCTACATCAAGGATGTCCGATGTCACCCCTCCTCTTCATATTGATTATGGAAGGCCTCAGTATTGCACTAAACAAAGCAAAAGATGAAGATTTTCTTACTGGTTTAAAAGTGTCCAGGATGCTAAATATTCTACACCTCTTTGTAGATGACATTCTGATATTGTCTAGAGCTTCTCTCTCTGAATGGAAGGTAATACAGGGAATTCTTTAGGACTTTTGCAAGGCATCGGGGATGATCATTAATGCACAAAATTCAATTATTCTTCATTCCAGTGTCAACAATGATATGCTTAAAGCTATAAAGGATGTTTTTACCTTTCCGAGCAAAGATCTGGAACATGGTTTTCATTATTTGGGTTTTTATCTAAAACTTGATAACTACAGAGCAGCTGATTGAAAATGGTTATTACAAAAATTCGAGGCATGGATAAAACATTGGGGAAATAAGTTGTTATATTTGGGTGGATGCCTTATGCTTCTAAAGGCTATACTGAATCCACCAACCGGTGTACTGTTAGCATTATCTCATGTCTGATTTATGTGCGTAACTCTATTCATAAGATTTGTTTTTCTTTCCTGTGGTCAAGTGTTAAAAACAAGAAAAAATACCATCTTTGTAGCTAGACGTCGATTGTCAAACCAAAGTATTATGGAGGATGGGGTTTGCGCAACATCATGCTCCTCAGTATATCTTTGGCAAAAAACATGATGTGAAGAGCTATCATGAAGATGGGGATCTAGAAAAGTGCTCTAAAAGACAAGCATTATCCACATTTCCCACTTTGGACGTGGCTCCAATCAGTGCATCCGCTCTGCCAAAAGGGTTCCCAAACATGGAAAATTTTGTGTGATACCTTACTTATTATCTTGTCATGGTTGGCCTGGAAACCATGCATAGGCCATTCAATCATTATAGGCAAAGACGTGATCTTGGGCTTAGGACATGATTGCATTTTATCTGTTGAGTTAGTGAGAAGGTTAAATAAAAAAGGCATATATTTCTTATATCAAGCAACAACTGAGGCCTTTGGAACAAAAACAAGAAAGACATGGTTATGTAGAGCACTATTGGCAGAATCGGGCATATCCTTAGTCAACAAGCCAGACAAGTTGATCTGAACACGAGGAGATATGTCGAGTGTCATATCGGTGACTGTCGAATCTACTTTGGGAAAAAAATCAAGAAGGATGGCGGAAGAAGTTATGGAAGTGGGAGTTCCCCTTGAAGATAGAATTATTTATTTGGTTATTAGTAGAAGATAAAGTTTTATCCTGGAAAAATCTCCAAAAACGAGAATGGCAAGGCCCTCGCATCTGCGTTTTGTGTAAAAGCCATGGTGAGTCCACAAAACATGTTTTTTTAACTTGTCATTTTTCCAGAACAGTCTAGGTAGAGCTCAAAAAAATGTTGGATCTGGATTCTGGTTGCAATGGTGTTTCTATGGTTGATTCTTTCAAAAACTGGGCTTTGCAAAATCAAAGATTGACATCACTGCAAGCCTTTGTTTGGCGGTTCATTTGGGCTGATAGGAACATAGCCCTTTTTGAAGGATCAAGCCCCTCCATTCACCGTGTTGTCTATCACTCCCGATGTGCGCCGGAACATATATGGAAAACGCACTAACAAAAAAAACCACGGATTATGGGCCCTTCTCGTCCAGCGGATAAACAATGTGCTTGGTTCGACAAGGTTGCACAAATTATTGGCAACAAGTGTGGGACTGGGGGTATCATTAAGTTAAACGTCACAAATGAATGCAGGTGGACATTAAATTGCAGTGGCGGGTCCAACACAAATGTGGAGCTCCTGGGGGCATGGTCTACCTTAGTTCTTGCAGAAAGATTAGCAATTTATGATATTCACATCATGGGTGACTCAAAAATAGTCATTTAATGGCTAAAGAAGAAGGATGCTCTCAGAGTGGCAAGCCTTGAAGCATGGAAAGAAAGAATTGTTGATTTATGCACTCATTTCAGATCCATTACTTTTGAGCACATTTAAAGGGAGAAAAATCAAGAAGCATACTATCTATCAAAACATGCCATCCTTAGCGTTCGAGGGAACATCACTTATAATCTGTGGGTGGAAGGACAAAAGGGCCCGACTTTGTACCTATCTCTTTAATCAACCCAAGAAGTGCATAGCTTTGTGAGCTATTTTTATGATCATATCTTTCTTGAGATAAATGGAGCAGCTAAAGACAGTTTTAGATTTCTGTTTCTTTTGCAATTTCCAGAATGATTTTTCAGTTCAGTAGAGATACACTATTTTTTGCTTTTTCAAGAATGACTGTCACTCAAGGACTGGACATAGAACTTTTTTATGATCGGTTAAAAAAAAGATATATGTAAACAGTTTATATTATGCTTAATATAAATTGGAAGTTTTCATTTTGAAAAAAAAAAAGAAGAAAATGGGGCCATTCGAAATAGTCCTGAAGATAAAAGCGGGCTCAGCCGCAACAACTAGAGAAGAAAATATTGCATCAAGGGAGGGTGTGCGCTACAGAGAGTGCTGAAAGAATCACGCTGCTAGCATTGGGGGTTACGCGGTCGATGGTTCTGCAGAATTTATGGCTAGCGGAAGGAAATGAGGGATCGGTTGCAGCCATGAAGTGTGCAGCCTGCCATTGTCAGCGCAGCTTCCACAGGAGGGAATTTGAAAACAAGACCCTATGTGAGTGCCATCGCACACGCGGGTGATAATCTAGCATTCCGATCTATTGAGAAGTGTAAGTTATATGTCCATTTCTACATCTCGGGTGTAATATTACTAAAGCGACCAGATATTGTTACTTGTTCGTCCCGTGGAATATTTTAATTATCACTGTTAAAAACTAGTTGTGTGTGTAAGAAATATTATATGTACTGCATATAAATTCCCATCTTAATTGACCTAGTATTGTCCATTCTGTGTACACTGCTATGGATATTCACAGTGCAAGCAAAACAATCCGTTTGATAAGGGATAGCTTTCTTCATAGATAGGATGATCAATAAAAATATTGTACTTTCTTGACCATATTTCAATAGAATAAAACTAGCATAGCCACTAAGTCGCGGCTGAAAACGCCGAAAGGTATCGGTTATGAAAAATAAACATTTATCTAATTTTTTAATTTTTTACAATCATTCAAAATCGAACCATAATGGAAGAGTAAATGAAAATTTTCCAACAACGAATGTATTTAAGAAATGGCAAGTCCTTTGAAGCATATGAGTCAACGAGTCTATTGCTTCTGTATCCGACTCTACCATTGCATCTATAACCGGCCAAATAGTTGCTACTAAAAGGTACGTCGGTGACGATGGTGCCCAAATAGCTGGTACATTATATAAAATCTGAAAAATTACATTACATATAAAAATTAATAAACACAATTAATAACCAGAAATTAAAAATTGTAAACCCTAATTATAAATTTCAGATCATTGTCCGCTCAAACTCGAATTTGAACTACAACCTTCATGAGAGTGCAACCTGCATGACAATGATTAAAAAATATTAGCATGTATGAAGATAGATTTAAAACAAATTATGTGAAATGNAAAAATATTAGCATGTATGAAGATAGATTTAAAACAAATTATGTGAAATGCCGAGAATGAAAACTGAACAACACTTTACGATCTTCACCTTCTTGACCTACCGACTCTGTGCTCTTCACCTGTCGGCTCTCCAGAAACGCATGCAGAACGTGGAATCACAATTCACATACATGGGATCCGTGGCAATGAAGATGAAGGAGTCCCTGGTAATAATCCAAATCAAAACTTAGCAAGAAAAAAGTTTTATAAATTTTAATTATTGGTAATCAATTAAACATAGCAATTATATGGTTGGATAGTAATTTTTTAGTATGATTAGGTAAATGTGAAAAAGTAAAAATGTTAACGGATGCTTTCATAAATGCAAGAAAGTTATGAACAATAAATCTGATCCATTGATTTTGCAGGAAGACTAAGAATATGCCAGCATCTTTAATGCATAGCCATCAGATTAGGATTTAAGGTTAAATAAAATTAAAAGATCATTAATTGTGCCCATTATCAATAGGTGTAAGCCTTTCGGCGTAATTAGAGTTTGCTTGCTACATTTTCAAATTTACTTTTCGAATTGCTGCCGATATCCATGCGAATTTTGTGTTTAAATAATTTCATATATATTTGGGTTTCCTATGGAAATGATGATGGAAACCAACCTTGATGATGGCAATCTTGATGAAGGGATGTTTAAGTAATTTTATAGACATTTTGAATTCAGTATTTAATGGGAATGGTGGAAAATTTGATGAAATAAATTAGTAAAAAAAAAAATTCTTTATTGTAAATGGCACAATTAATGATCTTTTAATTTTAAATTATAATTTTATGGTTAGCAATTGAGGATAGTACTAGCATAGCCACTAACTCACGGCTGAAAATGCCGAAAGGTATCGGTTATGAAAATTAAACATTTATCTAATTTTTTTATTTTTTACAATCATTCAAAATCGAACCCCAATGGAAGAGTAAATGAAAATTTTCCAACAACCAATGTATTTAAGCAATGGCAAGTCCTTTGAAGCATATGAGTCAACGGGTTTGTTGCTTCTGGATCCGACTCTACCATTGCGTCTGTAACGGCCAAATAGCTGCTACTGAAAGGTACATCGGTGATAGCTGGTACATTATATAAAATCTACAAAATTACATTACATATAAAAATTAATAAACACAATTAATAACCAAAAATTAAAAATTGTAAACCCTAATTATTAATTTCAGATCATTGTTCGCTCAAACTCGAAATGGAACTGCAACCTTCATGAGAGTGCAACCTGCATGAAAATGATTAAAAATATTAGAGAGTGCAACCTGCATGACAATGATTAAAAATATTAGCATGTATGAAGATAGATTTAAAACAAATTATGTGAAATGCCCAGAATGAAAACTTAACAACACTTTACGACTCTTCACCTTCCTGTGCTCTTCACCTGGTGGCTCTGTGCTCTTCACCTTCCCGACCTGTCGAATCTGCGCTCTTCACCTGTCGGCTCTCTAGAAACACACGCAGAACATGGCATCACAATTCACATACATGGGATCCGTGGCAATGAAGATGAAGCAGTCCCTGGTAATAATCCAAATCCAAACGTAGCAAGGAAAAAGTTTTATAGATTTTAATTATTGGTAATCAATTAAACGTGGCAATTATATGGATGGATAGTAATTTTTTAATATGATTAGGTAAATGTGAAAAAGTAAACATGTTAACAGATGATTTGATAAATGCAAGAAAGTTATGAACAATAAATCTGATCCATTGATTTTGGAGGACGACTAAGAATATGCCAGCATCTTCAATGCATAGCCATCAGATTAGGGTTTAAGGTTAAATAAAATTAAAAGATAATTAATTGTGTCCATTATCAATAGGTGTATGCCTTTTGGTGTAACTAGTACAGCCACTCAAAACCATGTATGATGAACGCAGAAAAGTGTGGTCAGAAAACTAAACGCACGGCAGAAAACAAAACGCACAACCAGAAAATGAGCGTCTACAGCCAGCACAACGAGCGTGCTAAATCCAAATCTTAATATTTTAAACGTGACAATCATATAGTGCTACACTAATTTCTTAATATGATTAGGTAAATGTTAAAAGGTAAACAGGTTAACGGATGCATTCAAAAATACAAGTTATGAAGAGGAAATCACATTCATTGATTTGGGAGGACGACTAAGAATATTTCAACATCTTCAATTGTTCAATTAGAATTTTAGATTAAAAGGTGATTAATTGTGCTCATTGTCAAAAGGTGTACTCTCAAATAAATGAATGAAATTTAATGCTATAACTTCCTTACATTTATAAATGCATCCCTCAACCTATTTACTGTTTCACATTTACCTAATCATATTAATAAATTATTATCTAACTATCTCATTAACACTTTTAGATAATTAAAAAAAATTAATATCCATATAACTTTTTTATTTTCAGTGTTAAATCATTACCTCAACCTCACTGCCACGGATTGCACGTATAATACGTTATTAGTGTGATATTATTAATACTTTAAATTTAAAGAGTCATTATTGACTCGTGTTTCATATTATGGCCGCCTTTGTGTGATCATATACCTAGATAGTATATACAATATTTACTGCCACTTATTATTGTTTTCAATTATTGTTTTCAATTTAAAGCTATAATTGGTTGGCTTTTCATATTATGGCTTCATTTTTGTGATCATATACCTACACATAAAGTATGGAACGGATGCATTGGAGCACAATCTAGAGATATTACTATTGTAAAGGGTTGTGGGCCAATTCGATTCCTTGGAGCATAATTAGTGATAAGTTTTTATTGCATATTGGAGTAGGAAGAATACTAAGTGAGGAAACCATCAAAGTAAATTTTTTTTAATTAATTTCCCTAAACTTAAATTACATTGAAATTTGAGTTTATATGTATTGTAATATAAAGTAAATGCATCAAACATAAATATCAAATATCAAATTTCCAGTAGAAGAATCAAAGTGACTCTGGTCTAAATTATCAGTAGACGCATTTTCTCATCGATGATTTGTATCTTTGATGTGATTTAAGTTAAGTTATGAAGAATTTAGGTTTCACTGTTTTATGTTCTAAATTTTATATTTTACTGTTTTATAACATAAATTTATATTTTACTGTTTTATAACATAAATATCAATTTTCCAGTACAGGAATCAAAGTGACACTGATCTAAATTTTCAGTAGACTCATTCTCTCTTCTCTGATTTGTATTTTTGATGTGATTTAAGTTAATTTGTAAAAAATTTAGGTTTTATTGTTTTATGTTCTAAGTTTTACATTTGAGAGATTTATGTTTTAATATTTTATTTTCTATATTTTATATTTGATATTATTTTTGTGATAAGGGATTTAAGTTTATTTAGGTTTTACATGTTCTAAAAATTTATGTTTTACTTTTTTATTTTCTGAGTTTTATTTTTTATTTTCTGAGTTTTATATTTGATACAATTTAGGTTTTGTAAAGACGTATTTAGGTTTTACCCTATTATGTTCTGAGTTTTATATGGATGCATGCACCCTCGCTCATTCCTTCAACTATTTCATCTTCGAGCCACCTAATAGAATCGGACTTTACAGACTGTAATGTTAAATTTTCGAGCCACCTAATAGAATCGGGCTTTGCTGACTGTAATGTTAAAAGTTAAATTATGCTTGGGTTTATGTTAGGATTAGGATGATGTTATATGTATGTTAAATTTACATGTACGTAATTTAATGTTTATGGCTGTTTATGAACCATATAATTGTATATGGTTGTGCTAGTTTATATTTTTTCAAATGAAATAGATTTAAGTGAGATTTTATTTTCTCAAATGATATAGATCTAAATGAGATGTTGTTATGAGGATGTGTATTTGTATATTTAAGATGTTTTTAATTTAAGTAAAAATAAAAATGAAAATGAGAATGAGGAGATGTTATGTCAATGTGTATTTAGGATATTTTTAATATAAGGGTTCATTTGAAGAATTTATATACTAAGTAATATGTATAAAGTTTAAATTTTTAGAGTATAAATTTAAGTTAAAATCAAGGTTTAATGTTTAAAATCAACCAATAAATTGATTTAGAAGAAAATTTAATTAATATAAAAGATGTATATTATTGTGATTTAGTATACAAAGTTAATTTAAGTTTAAAGTTTTTAGACTATAAATTTAACTTAAATTCAAGGTTTTATGTTTGAAAACAATGATTAACATGATGCTCACAGGGGTGAAGAAATGGGATTCAAACCAACAAAATTAATCGCATAGCATCAATCATCACTTTCGGGGTTTGCACCCGATAACCAAGACTTCCCAGGAGGTCACCCATTCCAAGATGCCTCTGGTTCAAGCACGCTTAACTATGGAGTTATCCCGACAATCAATCCCACTTAGCTTGCTACACCATTTGCAAAACCTTACAAGTACTATACCTTATGAACTATCCGGTTAGAGCTCCCTTCACTCTTATTATTTAAGCATAGAGGGGCTTCCACAGTACAACATATTAGATATCATTTTCGGGATTAACTGCGTAGTGTAAGTCATTAATCTATGACCCATATCCATGAGTATTAGTCGCAACTGGCCAATAATTCTCATGATTTCAATTGTCCACTTAGCACTCATTGCATTGGGCGATGCTCACAGGGGTGAAAAAATTGGATTGAAACAAGAAAAATTAATAGCATAGCATCAATCATCACTTTCGAGGCTTGCACCTGACAACCAGGACTTCCCAGGTGGTCACTCATCCTAAAATGCCTTTGGTTCAAGTGCCCTTAACTATGGAGTTTTCCCCAAAATCAAGCCCACTTAGCTTGCTACCCCATTTGCAAAACCTTAGCAAGTATTGTGCCTTATCACCTATCTAGTTATAGCTCCCTTCACTCTTATTATTTAAGCATAGAGCAGCTTTCACAGTGCAACATACTAAATATCATTTTTGGGATTAACTACGTAGTGTAAGTCGTTAATCTATGACCCATATACATGAGTATTAGTCACAACTCACTAATAATTCTCATGATTTGAATAGTCCACATAGCACTCATTGCATTGGGTGATGCTCACAGGGGTGAATAAATGGGATTGAAAATAGCGAAAATAATCGCATAGCATCAATCATCACTTTTGGGGCTTGCACCAGGTAACAAAGACTTCGTAGGTGGTCACCCATCCCAAGACACCTCTGGCTCAAGTGCGCTTAACTGTGGAGTTTTATCCACAATCAAGCCCACTTAGCTTGCTACACCATTTTCAAAACCTTAGTAGGTATTGTGCCTTATTACCTATCCAGTTAGAGCTCCCTTCACTCTTATTATTTAAGAATAGAGGGGATTTCACAGTGCAACATATTAGATATCACTTTCTAGATTAACTACGTAGTGTAATTCATTAATCTATGACCCATATCCATGAGTATTAGTTGCAACTGACCAATAATTCTAATTATTTGAATAGTCCACTTAGCACTCATTGCATTGGGTGATGCTCACAGTGGTGAAGAAATGGCGTTGAAACTAGCGAATTACTCGCATAGCATCAATCATCACTTTCGGGGATTGCACCTGGTAACCAGGACTTCTCAGGTGGTCACCAATCTCAAGACGTCTCTGGCTCAAGCACGCTTAACTGTGGAGTTTTCCCCACAATCAAGACCACTTAGCTTGCTACCCCATTTGCAAAACCTTAGTAGGTATTGTTTCTTATGAACTATCCAGTTAGAGCTCCCTTCACTTTTATTATTTAAGCATAGAGGGGCTTTCGCAGTCAAGGATATTAGATATCATTTTTCGGGATTAACTACGTACTGTAAGTCATTAATCTATGACCCATAAACATGAGTATTAGTCACAATTGACCAATAATTCTCATGTTTTGAATAGTCCACTTAGCACTCATTGCATTGGGTGACGCTCACGGGGGTGAATAAATGGGATTGAAACCAGCAAAATTAATCGCATAGAATCAATCATCACTTTCAGGGATTTCACCCAATAACCAGGACTTGCCAGGTGGTCACCCAGTCGAAGACGCCTTTGGCTCAAGCATGCTTAACTATGGATTTTTCCCCACAATCAAGCCCACTTAGCTTGCTACCCCATTTGCAAAACCTTACCAAGTATTGTGCCTTATGAACTATCCAGTTAGAGCTCATTTCACTCTTATTATCTAAGCATAGAAGGGATTATAGAGTGGAACATATTAGATATCTTTTTCGGGATTAACTGCATAGTGTAAGTCATTAATCTATGACCCATATCCATGAGTGTTAGACGGAATTGACAAATAATTCTCATGATTTAAATAGTCCACTTAGAACTCATTTCATTGGGTGATGCTCACAGGTGTGAGGAAAAGGGATTGAGACTAGCGAAATTAATTGCATAGCATCAATGATCATATTAGGAGCTTGCACTCAATAACTAGGACCTCCGAGGTGCTCACCCATCCCAAGACACCTCTTACTCAAATGCACTTGACTATGGAGTTTTCCGCAAAATCAAGCCCACTTAGGTTGCTACCCCATTTGAAAAACCTTAGCAAGTATTGTGTCTTATGAACTATCCAAATAGAGCTCCCTTCACTCTTATTATTTAAGCATGGAGGAGGTTTTCGCAGTGCAACATATTAGATATCATTTTCGAGATTAACTGCATAGTATAAGCCATTAATCTATGACCCATATCCATGAGTATTAGTCACAACTGACTAATAATTCTCTAGATTTGAATATTCCACTTAGCACTCATTGCATTGGGTGATGCTCACAGGGGTGACGAAATGGGATTGAAACCAGTGAAATTAATCGCATAGTATCAATCATCACTTTCGGGGCGTGCACCCAGTAACTAGGACTTCCTAGGTATTCACCCATCCCAGGATGCCTCTAGCTCAAGCATGCTTAATTGTGGAGTTTTCTCCATAATAAAGCCCACTTAGCTTGCTACCCCATTTGCAAAACCTTAGAAAGTATTTTTCCTTATGAGCTATCGAGTTAGAGCTCCCTTCACTATTATTATTTAAGCATAGAGGGGATTTCAGAGTGCAATATATTAGATATCATTTTCGGGATTAACTGTGTAGTGTAAGTCATTTATATATGACCCATATCCATGAGTATTATTTGCAACTGACCAATAATTCTTATGATTTGAATAGTCCACTTAGCACTCATTGCATTGGGTGATGCTCACAGGGGTGAAGAAATGGGATTGAAACCAATGAAATTAATTGCATAACATCAATCCTCACTTTCGGGGCTTGCACCTAGTAACTAGGACTTCCCCGGTGGTCACCCATCCCAAGACGCCTCTGGCTCAAGCACACTTAACTATGGACTTTTCCACACAATCAAGCCCACTTAGCCTTCTACCCCATTTGCAAAACCTTAGAAAGTATCCTACCTTATGAACTATCCAGTTAGAGCTCGCTTCACTCTTATTATTTAAGCATAGAGAGGATTTCGCAATGAAACATATTAGATATCTTTTTCGGGATTAACTGGGTAGTGTAAGTCATTAATATATGACCCATATCCATGAGTATTAGTCACAACTGACCAATAATTCTCATGACTTTAATAGTCCACTTAGCACTCATTTCAATGGGTGATGCTCACAGAGGTGAAGAAATGGGATTGAAATGAACAAAATTAATCACATAACATTAATGATCACTTTCAGGAATTGCACCCTATAACCAGGACTTCCCCAGTGGTCACTCATCCCAAGATGCCTCTAGCTCAAGCACGGTTAACTGTAGAGTTTTCCTAACAATCAAGACCACTTAGATTGCTACCCCATTTGCAAATCCTTAGCAAGTATTGTGTGTTATGAACTATCCAGTTAGAGATCCCGTCACTCTTATTATTTAAGCATAGAGGGGCTTTCATAGTGCAACATATTAGATATCATTTTCAAGATTAACTACGTAGTGTAAGTCATTAATATATGGACCATATCCATGAGTATTAGTCGCATCTGACCAATAATTCTCATGATTTGAGTAGTCCACTTATCACACAGTGCATTAGGTGATGGTCACAGGGGTGAAGAAATGGTATTGAAACAAGAAAAATTAATCACATAGCATCAATCATCAGTTTCGAGGATTGTACATGGTAACCAAGACTTCCCAGGTGGTCACCCATCCCAAGATGCCCCTGGATAAACCGTGGTTAACTATGGAGTTTTCCCCACAATTAAGCCCTCTTAGCTTGCTACCCCATTTGCAAATCCTTAGCAAGTATTGTACCTTATGAACTATCCAGTTAGAGCTCCTTTCACTCTTATTATTTAAGCATAGAGGAGATTTCACAGTGCAACATATTAGATATCATTTTCAGGATTAACTACATAGTCTAAGTCATTAATCTATCACCCATATCAATGAGTATTAGTCGCAACTGACCAATAATTCTCATGATTTGAATAGTCCACTTAGAACTCATTTCCTTGGGTGATGCTCACAGGGGTGAAGAAATGGGATTGAAACTAGCGAAATTAATTGCATAGCATCAATGATCAGTTTCGGGGCTTGCACTCGGTAACCAGGACTTCCCAGGTGGTCACCTATCCCAAGACACCTCTGGCTCAAGCGATCTTAACTATGGAGTTTTCCCCAAAATCAAGCCCACTTAGCTTGCTACCACATTTGCAAAACCTTAGCAAGTATTGTTCCTTATAAACTATCCAGCTAGAGCTCCCTTTAGTCTTATAATTTAAGCACAGAGGGGCTTCATAGTGCAAGATATTAGATATCATTTTTAGGATTAACTATATATTCTAATTCATTAATATATGACCCATATCCATGAGTATTAGTCACAACTAACCAATAATTCTCATGATTTGATTAGTCTACCTAGCACTCATTGCATTGGGTGACGCTCACAGGGGTGAAGAAATGGGATTGAAACCAACAAAATTAGTCGCATAGAATCAAACATCACTTTCGGGGCTTGCACCTAGTAACCAGGACTTCCCAGGTTGTCACTAATCCCAAGATGCCTCTGGCTCAAGCGCGCTTAACTTTGGAGTTTTCCCCACAATCAAGCCCACTTAGCTTGCTACCCCATTTGCAAAACCCTACCAAGTATTGTGCCTTATGAACTATCCATTTAGAGCTCACTTCACTCTTATTATCTAAGCATAGAAGGGATTATAGAGTGGAACATATTAGATATCTTTTTCAGGATTAACTGCATAGTTTAAGTCATTAATCTATGACCCATATCCATGAGTATTAATCGCAACTGACCATGAGTATGATTTGAATAGTCCACTTAGAAATGATTGCATTGGGTGATGCTCATAGTGGTGAATGAAAGGGATTGAGACTAGCAAAATTAATAGCATAGAATCAATGATCACTTTCGGGGCTTGCACCCAGTAACCAGGAATTCTCAGGTGGTCACCCATCCGAAGACGCCTCTGGCTAAAGCGTGCTTAACTGTGGATTTTTCCGCACAATCAAGCCCACTTAGCTTGCTACCCCATTTGAAAAACCTTAGCAAGTATTGTGCCTTATGTACTATCCAGCTAGAGCTCCCTTCACTCTTATTATTTAAGCACAGAGTGACTTTCGTAGTGAAACATATTAGATATCATTTTCAAGATTAACTGCAAAGTTTAAGTCATTAATCTATGACCCATATCCCTGAGTATTAGTCACAACTGACCAATAATTCTGATGATTTGAATAGTCCACTTAGCACTCATTGCATTGGGTGATGCTCACAGGTGTGAAGAAAAGGGATTGAAACTAGCAAAATTGATCGCATAGCATCAATCATCTCTTTCGGGGCTTGCACCCAGTAACCAGGACTTCTCAGGTGGTCACCCATCCCAAGATGCTTCTGGCTCAAGCACACTTAACTGTGGATTTTTCCACACAATCAAGCCCACTTAGCTTTCTACCCCATTTGAAAAACCTTAGAAAGTATCGTGCCTTATGAACTATCCATTTAGAGCTCCCTTCACTCTTATTATTTCAGCATAGAGGGGACTTCGCAGTGAAACATATTAGATATCATTTTCAGAATTAACTGCGTAGTGTAAGTCATTAATATATGGCCCATATCAATGAGTATTAGTCACAACTGACCAATAATTTTCATGACTTGAATAGTCCACTTACCACTCATTTCAATGGTTGATGCTCACACAGGTGAAGAAATGGGATTGAAACCAGCAAAATTAATCGCATAGCATTAATGATCACTTTCGAGGATTTCACCCGGTAACCAGGATTTACCCGGTGGTCACCCATCCCAAGACACCTCTGGCTCAAGCACGCTTAACTGTGGAGTTTTCCTAACAATCAAGCCCACTTAGCTTGCTACCCCATTTGTAAATCCTTAGCAAGTATTGTGCATTATGAACTATCCAGTTAGAGCTCCCTTCACTCTTATTATTTAATCATAGAGGGTCTTTTGCAGTGCAACATATTATATATCATTTTCGGGATTAACTATGTAGTGTAAGTCATTAATCTATGACCCATATCCATGAGTATTAGTCGCAACTGACCAATAATTCTCATGATTTGAATAGTCCACTTATCACTTAGTGCATTGGGTGATGCTCACAAGGGCGAAGAAATGGTATTGAAACCATCAAAACTAATCGCATAGCATCAATCATCAGTTTTAGGTATTCCACCTAGTAACTAGGACTTCCCAGGTGGTCACCCATCGCAAGACGCCCCTAGCTCAAGTGAGGTTAACTGTGGATTTTTGCCCATAATTAGGCCCTCTTAGCTTGCTACCCCATTTTCAAAGCCTTAGCAAGTATTATGCCTTATGAACTATCTAGTTAGAGATCCCTTCACTCTTATTATTTAAGCATAGAGGAGATTTTGCAGTGCAACATATTAGATATGATTTTCGGGATTAACTGTGCAGTGTAAGTCATTAATCTATGACCCATATCAATGAGTATTAGTCGCAACTGACCAATGATTCTCATGATTTGAATAGTCCACTTAGAAATCATTTCCTTGGGTGATGCTTACAGGGGTGAAGAAATGCGATTGAAACTAGAAAAATTAATTTCATAGCATCAATGATCACTTTCGGAGCTTTCACCCGGTAACCAGAACTTCCAGGGTCGTCACCCATCCCAAGACACCTCTGGATCAAGCACGCTTAACTGTGGAGTTTTCACCAAAAGCAAGCCCACTTAGCTTGCGACCACATTTGCAAAACCTTAGCAAGTATTGTTCCTTATGAACTATCCAGTTACAGCTCCCTTCACTCTTATTATTTAAGCACAAAGGGACTTCGTAGTGCAAGATATTAGATATCATTTTCGGGATTAACTATATATTCTAACTCACTAATCTATGACCCATATACATGAGTATTAGTCACAACTAACCAATAATTCTCATGATTTGAACAGTCTACTTAGCACTCATTACATTGAGTGATGCTCACAGGGGTGAAGAAATGGGATTGAAACCAATGAAATTAGTCGCATAGAATCAATCATCACTTTTGGGGCTTGCACCTAGTAACCAGGACTTCCCAGGTGGTCACCGATCACAGGACGCCTATGGCTCAATTGCGCTTAACTTTGGAGTTTTCCCCACAATAAAGCCCACTTAGCTTGCTACCCCATTTGCAAAACCTTACCAAGTATTGCGCCTTATGAACTATCCAGTTAGGGCTCTCTTCACTCTTATTATCTAAGCATAGAAGGGATTTCAGAGTGGAACATATTAGATATCATTTTCAGGATTAACTGCGTAGTGTAAGTCATTAATCTATGACCCATATCCATGAGTATTAATCGCAACTGACCAATAATTCTCATGATTTGAACAATCCACTTAGCACTCATTGCATTGGGTGATGCTCAGAGGGGTGAATAAAAGGGATTGACACTAGAGAAATTAATCGCATAGCATCAATGATCACTTTTGGGGCTTGCACCCGATAACCAGGAATTCTCAGGTGGTCACCCACCCCAAGACGCCTCTGGATCAAGCGCGCTTAACTATGGATTTTTCCGCACAATCAAGCCCACACATCTTGCTACCCCATTTGAAAAACCTTAGCAAGTATTCTGCCTTATGAACTATCAAACTAGAGCTCCCTTCACTCTTATTATTTAAGCACAGAGGGGCTTTCGCAGTGCAACATATTAGATATCATTTTCGAGATTAACTGCGTAGTGTAAGTCATTAATCTATGACCCATATCCATGAGTATTAGTTACAACTGACCAATAATTCTCATGATTTGAATAGTCCACTTAGCACTCATTGCATTTGGTGATGCTCACAAGGGTGAAGAAAAGGGATTGAAACCAGTGAAATTGATCGCATAGCATCAATCATCACTTTCAGGGCTTGCACCCAGTAACCAGGACTTCCCAGGTGGTCACCCATCCCAAGATGCCTCTCGCTCAACCATGCTTAACTGTGGAGTTTTTCCCACAATCAAGCCCACTTATTTTTCTACCCCATTTGGAAAATCTTACCAAGTATTGTGCCTTATGAACTATCCAGTTAGAGCTCCCTTCACTCTTATTATTTAAGCATAGAGGGGCTTTCGGAGTGCAACATATTAGATATCATTTTTGGGATTAACTGCGTAGTGTAATTCATTAATCTATAACCCATATCCATGAGTATTATTTGCAACTGACCAATAATTCTAATGATCTGAATATTCCACATAGCACTCATTGCATTGGGAGATTCTCACAGGGGTGAAGAAATGGGATTGAAATGAACAAAATTAATCGCATAGCATCAATCCTTACTTTCGGGGCTTGCACCCAGTAAGAAGGACTTCCCTGGTGGTAACCCATCCCAAGACGCCTTTGGATCAAGCACACTTAATTGTGGAGTTTTCCCCACAATCAAGCCCACTTAGCTTTTTACCCCATTTGCAAAACTTTAGAAAATATCATGCCTTACGAACTATCCAGTTAGAGCTCCCTTCACTCTTATTATGTAAGCATAGAGGGGCTTTCATAGTGAAACATATTAGATATCATTTTCTGGATTAACTGCATAATGTAAGTCATTAATATATGATCCATATCCATGATTATTACTAGCAACTGACCAATAATTCTCATGATTTAAATAGTCCACTTAGCACTCATTGCATTGGGTGATGCTCACAGGGGTGTAGAAATGGGATTGAAACCAGTGAATTTAATCGCATAGCATTAATGATCACTTTCGAGGCTTTCACATGGTAACCAAGACTTCCTACGTGGTCACCCATCCCGAGAAGCCTCTGGCTCAAGCACGCGTAAATGTGGAGTTTTCCTAACAATCAAGTCCACTTAGCTTGCTACCCCATTTGCAAAACCTTAGAAAGTATTGTGCCTTATGAAGTATCTGGTTGGAGCTCCCTTCACTCTTATTATTTAAGTGTAGAGGGGCTTTCGCAGAGAAACATATTACATATCATATTCGGAATGAACTACATAGTGTAAGTCATTAATCTATGACCCATATCCATGAGTATTAGTTGCAACTGACCAATAATTCTCATGATTTGAATAGTCTGGTTATCACTCATTGCATTGGGTGATGCTCACAAGGGTGAAGAAATGGTATTGAAACCAACAAAATTAATTGCATAGCATCAATCATCACTTTCAGGGATTTCACCTGGTAACCAGGACTTCCCAGGTGGTCACCCATCCTAAGACACCCCTGGCTCAAGTGCGCTTAACTATGGAGTTTTCCCCACAATTAAGCCTGCTTAGCTTGCTACTGTATCTACAAAACATTATAAAGTATTTTGCCTTATGAACTTTCGAGTTAGAGCTCCCTTCACTCTTATTATTTAAACATAGAGGGGATTTCACAGTGCAACATATTAGATATCATTTTCAGGATTAACTACATAGTGTAAGTCATTAATATATGACCCATATCCATGAGTATTAGTCTCAACTGACCAATAATTCTCATGATTTGAATAGTCCACTTAGCACTCATTTCATTGGGTGATGCTCACAAGGGTGAAGAAATGGGATTGAAACCAATGAAATTAATCACATAGCTTCAATCATCACTTTTGGGGCTTGCACCCAGTAACTAGGACTTCCCAGGTGGTCACCCATTCTAAGACGCCTCTGCCTCAAGTGCGCTTAACTGTGGATTTTTCCCCACAATCAACCCCACCTAGCTTGCCACCCCATTTTCAAACCCTTAGCAAGTATTATTCCTTATGAACTATCCATTTAGAGGTCCCTTCACTCTTATTATTTAAGCATAGAGGGGATTTTGAAGTGCAACATATTAGATATCATTTTCAATATTAACTGTGTAGTGTAAGTCATTAATCTATGACCCATATCCATGAGTAGAACTGATCAATAATTCTAATGATTTGTATAGTCCACTTAGCAATTATGTCATTGGGTGATGCTCACAGGGGTGAAGAAATTGGATTGAAACCAAAAAAATTAATCGCACAACTTCAATCATCACTTTCAGGGCTTGTACCTAGTAACCAGAAGTTCCCAGGTGGTCACCCATCCCAAGACACCTTTGGCTCAACCACGCTTAATTGTGGAGTTTTCGCTAGAATCAAGTCCACTTAGCTTGCTACCCCATTTGAAAAATCTTAGCAAGTATTGTGCGTTATGAACTATCCAGTTATAGGTCACTTCACTCTTATTATCTAAGCATAGAAGTGATTTCAGAGTGGAACATATTAGATATCATTTTCGATATTAACTGCGTAGTGTAAGTCATTAATCTACGACCCATATCCATGAGTATTTGTCACAACTGACCAATAATTCTCATGATTTGTATATTCCACTTAGCACTGATTGCAATGGGTGATGTTGATAGGGGTGAAGAAAAGGGATTGAAACCAGCGAAATTAATCGCATAGCATCAATGATCACTTTCGGGGCTTCCACCCAGTAACCAGGAATTCTCAGGTGGTCACCCATCCAAACACGCCTCTGGCTCAAGCGCGCTTAATTGTGGAGTTTTCCGCACAATCAAGCCCACTTAGCTTGCTACCCCATTTGAAAAACCTTAGCAAGTATTGTACCTTATGAACTATCCAGCTAGAGCTCCCTTCACTCTTATTATTTAAGCATAGAGGGGCTTTCACAGTGCAACATATTAGATATCATTTTTGAGATTAACTACGTAGTGTAAGTCATTAATCTATGACCCATATCCTTAGTCACAACTGACCAATAATTCTCATGATTTGAATAGTCCACTTAACACTCATTTCATTGGGTGATGCTCACAGGGGTGAATAAAAGGGATTGAAACCAACGAAATTGATCGCATAGCATCAATCATCACTTTCGGGGCTTGCACCCAGTAACCAGGAATTCCCAAACTAACATATGAGAAGGGAAGATAACAGGAGTACCTCTTTATTGACATTTGTCCCTGCACGCTCCTAGTTGCGCTTCGATCCTTTGCTCCTCGCTGGATCCTATGGACAAAACAAGATACAACCACTTCCTATCCTATTGATATTATCTTGAAAATAGATCTATCTATCAATGATAAGTTCATGTGACATCAGACACAAACTAGAAAGAAACAGGTCAAGCGTGTCATATTAATGAGAATAACGACAATAATTCTTACAATCGTAGATGCGAATGCGACAACTTCGTCAAGTCCTCTTCGTCTAACCCTTCCTTGAAAGATCCACAACCTAGATAGCAACAGCTTCACCGATCACTCTCCTTCGGCTGACTGTGTGTTTTATACAAGATCATACGTTTCATGCTAGTAGCTTCCTCCTCCCTTTCCACCATCTTAGAGCCTGTTTATATAGGTTAAGAGGAGCTTAACCTCTTGAGTTATCTTTAGAACAAGTTGGGAGCTTTCTCCTTAGATCAAGGATCTCTTGATGAAACCAATAATTCAAATACAACTACCTCCTAATCTCGAAATATCCTCTCCTTATTCGCCTGAACGGGCCAACTACTGCCTCAGATTAGGCAGCGCTCCCTTAGAAGGTGCATCATAGCAATGTAGTGCTCCCTAAGAAGCTTGAGGAGAGTGCCAACACCCTCAAGGTGAGTAGCGCTCTTTCAGAGGGGGTAGGGGAGCGTTATAACGCTCCCTGTTGCCTTTTAGGGGAGCGCCAACACTCCTAAGGCTAATATAGGGGAGCGCTCCCCCTCAAAACCTTTGTTTCAAGGATTTGTTCAGGTGTTAAGAGTTCCTTGTCTTCAGTTAACTAGTTCTTTTGCTTCAAATCAGGTACATGAGATGTTTTAAGTGTCTCCTTAGTTTCGTCGGCATGGAAGTATGCTCGAACATCATTTGTGACACTTGTGACCAACTTGCGACACTTGCGAAAGTTGTAAGGAAGATGCGACACTTACGACAATTGAGAGGAATATGCGACACTTATCCATTTGAGTAATTTTGGCGTGTAATAGATTGCCCCCCAAAGTATGAAGTTAGAAGATGCGAAATGATAACTGAAATGCTTTGCAGACATCCAAGCAAGGGTATAGACTTGGAGGACCTGGCAGAAGCTGCACACAAACATCAAACAAATATCATGACGTATTTCAAAACCCAAGGTAGGCATACCTATGCTTGGGTGATCAAGGCTTGCAAGATATGGCCGCCATAAAATACACAGTGAATCCATAATTGTATTGATAAGAGATATAGCCACTGAAAAAACAATGTGGATCTATACTCTGATGACTCAGACTGATCGTAGCCACGAAGAATACATAGTGGATATACGAGATGACAAGACATAGCCATGACCAATACAAAGTGGATCTATGTGACAGTGTATGTGTTATTTGTCCAATGGAAATTCCTTCGTAGCCTGGGCAAAGCATATATCAAGGTGCTTGCTCAACCTAGGGTCTTCTTACCAATCCCAATATGGTACGAATCCGACCATGTGAATAGATGTCTTGATATCGAACATGGTAGAAACCACTTGATTATCGGTCAATGGTGTAAATCGTTAACAAGTACGAGGGAGATCACCATTAATGTCAATGATTCCCAAGGTACCCTAGTACATTCCAGCGAATGTGAGTAGATGAGGTGAGGTCGAACACTTGTGGAATCATCCGATCAGGGGTCAATGATGTAAACGCACTGTCAAATGTGAGGAGGCTTGCCATTGAGGCATGCAGGTCCCAAAGTACTAACTGGTTTCTAAGCCTAATTCTTGGATAATGTGTTGAATTCGATAGGAATAGACTCGTCGAGGGAGGGCCTTGATGTATCCCCCATCAACGACATGAAACGAACATAGAGATGTAATAGGTAGATCAAAAGAACATGGACTGACATAGGTTTTTAGACAAGATATTTGGGATGGTTGACTCTCAAGGTGGATACTTCCCTTGAACATTGAGTCACAACAACAGAACATGATGTGGACCGATACTTTTGTAGTGGATGTGGTGACTTGTGTCGGATGACCCAAAGGAGTTAAAGGAACTCCAAGGATTGGCTCAGTGCAGAGGTTCAGTGGATGATGATATATGCAAACGACAAAGTGTCGTGTTCAAGGGCAACTCTAAGAAGTGTTGGATGATGTTCTCAAAAGACTGCTCGGCTTGCTCCTTTCAATTTTTCCCCCATCCAGATGGACGAGTACCTCTTTTTAATTTAATGAGCTCGAGGAGGATAACACATTCTCGATATAACTCACCTTCGGTAAGTTCCTCTTCCTTTGTTTAACAAACCAAAAGAAGTAAGGGTTCGGTCCCATATGGGTCTGTCGATGTGTGCTTTAATGAGTCCAAAGATAGAAAACTCAAAGGTTTTTTTGGGATTATAGAGTTTGGAAAAACACTTAAAAGAGAACTCTCTCAATTCCTTTTTCGTACAGTAGTCCAACGAGACCGAAAAAGGGTTAAACTATTGCTCGAAAGACACCCTTTCTGACCTTTTAACGAGCGTGAAAGGAAGCAAGGTCGCTCGACAATCTTTTCATATTTAGAGCGTCTGAAAAGGGTTTAAAGGAGACTCCAATGGGGTTCCTTTTTCATGTGTTTGTATCTGTATGGTTCTGAAAAAGAGATAAAAGTTTACCTGGTTACATTCTCATATTATCGAGCTCGAGAATAAGCTAAGACTGCGCTCATAAGTGTGACAAGGTGAATAATCCATCAGGACTGCCAGGAAACCTGCAATGCCAGAACTACAAACCAAGGATTAGCGAAACCAACATATTATTAGAGAAACCCATAAATGACAATACCTTATGAAAAAATGAAAATTTATAAATAACAATTGATTGAAAATTCATTTACCATTTCATTTTGCAAAGATTTTTGGAGTAGTGGAGAATCTCATTTTGAAGCAGATCTTGTTTTTCTCGCAGTCGGAGCTATGGTTCACCGTTTTTCTCGCCGTTTGGACCAGGTAGGTGTCCATCTCTTGCTCTTTAAATTGCATGGTTTCACATTCATTTTAACAACGTGATTTAATTAAAACGTGAACCCCTAAGTTGCCCCAAATAGAACCAAATCGACCTCTTTTAAAAATTAATGGAAAAGGGGAATTATTTTACAAAAACTCTTTAGATAAGGATGGTTAAGATGTCAACACCCTTATGGTCAATTAGATAGGTCGTTTTTGGTAAAAGAACTCATAAAAAATCTTCCTAAGTGCCCACACAACCCCCAAAGTCGTTTTGAATTTTTAAAACGTTTTTATCATTGTTTGATAAATGTTAAATGCTTAAGAGAGGGCGTGGTGGTTAAAAAGAGTGTGTGGTTACTTTTAAATGATGTGGGCATCTTATTTCATGTTTTAAATTGCTTTTGAAAATTGTCGAAATTGCCAAAACGTGGAAATAATGAATTTCTTTATTTCTTTTTGTTTTGTAGGTAACTTTGGCAATCATGATTGAATGGAAAGAGAGGGAACATGAGATGGATGACTTAGCTGCCTTGCAGAGTCCTCTTACACGGGCCTATTTGTGATCTTTTGGTTTTCTCAAATTCTTCAAGTTGCAGAAAATGAAGAGAGAGATTTTATTGCTCGAACATATGATTGGCCTATGGGATGTTGCAGAACAAGGATTCTGGATCGGCACACAACTTTTAACCATTGAGTTAGAATATGTATATTTCCTAATTGGCCTCTCGAAAAGAGGGGTCCCCATATCTTTTACTGGGTAGAGGGCATTACCCGAATAAGTGGACGTGTATCTGGTACGCCACTGCATCCCAGGAGCAAGGATGGTAGGGGTTAGAATCCCTATCAAATATATTCGAGAGTTTCCCCTCCGGTATATATTGTTTTCTATCACGAGCATGACCGGTAGTACGAGTGCGCATTTGGCATCAAGATCGCAGGTGGCTTACGGTGTTCAGTGTTTGGAGCCAACACTGTTCAACTGGAGTGCAGGGTTCCTTCGAAATATGAAGGAATAGATTTCACGGTGCAGGACTGGATAGAAGTAGTTTGTTTACGGCTCATTTTTGGTATCATTTTTTCTAGAGCACATCCCCCAGCTGCAGCCTCAGATAGCGTTGGCGGTGCGACTAGTGGATGAACCTAGGATGGACAGGTGGACTAGTCTGTCTCCAAGGCTAGTATCGGAGTCAGAGTTCCATTTCATTGGCGATTTCTTTGCCTGGCTGAGACAATAGTACCTCTGGATAGAGGACTTCCCTTATGCTGATGTAGATTTCCGCGGGAGCATGGACTTGATTTTTCCCATGGGGGAAGACTGGGATGAGTCAGGTAAGAGACTGATCCATACCTTGTCTAGTCTTTGTTTTTCAAGTTTTTGATGTATATATATATATATATTTTTTTTGGGTATGTAGGAGAGTTTTAACAGATGTATTGTTTCCAACATGTAGACAAGGGAGCAGTGTGCCTGACTGATATACCGGTACCTGGACATCGCGGAGGTGCCCCGGTTGCAGCAGATCTGACAGTACCAGCAATAGGTCTCTGGGAGGTTGAGAGACACCTCCAAGGCCTTACGATGGATATCCCTCCTCTACGGAGGGGGGAAGTGCCTTTACATCTGGAGAGGCACACTGTAGGAGTACCAGAGAATATCAATTCTCTATTGAGGCACGTAGTGCATGCGGTGATGTGTTACTCGCAACACAATGTAGTACGGGGAGATTAGAGTCTCTCTTGTGATCACATTTTGTATGCCTTGTCAGGCGACGTTGTATGGGTGGAAAGACCCAATATTTTTCTCTTCTACATACTTTTTGATGTAATGCAAACATTTCAGTCACGCCATATATATATATATATATACATGATGATGTCTGTGATGTGTTTTAATTTACATGTAATGTACAATTTTGATTTCCTTAAATCTTATGTGTGGGAAAGATACCGATCCATGATATAATGAGATAATGAATCCAAAACACTATTAAGTTCTCTTGGAATGTGTCTATATTCAATGTAATTGAAAATTCGTTCAAGACGACGAACTTGTAAGTGTAGACATAGCAGGATAGGACTACAGATAGCGTAGATACGGTTGAGTTGATAAACCACGAGTTGGGAGTCTAAGTAAATAATGATACGAGAGATACCTAGGGAGGAGGCTTGGGTCAACAGTCCAATGATAGCGTGATATTCTGCCATATTGTTGGTTGTTGGTCCTAAGCAGATACCTCCTGAACTCACCACCTCATTAAATTGGTAAATAACCCAAGTTGCTGAAGCAATGTTCCAGGTATGTTGGCTAGCACCATCTACGAACCCAAAAAGGATAGGAAAGGAAGACGTCATCTGCACATGATAACATAGGCACAGTCATGAGTGACAACGGTAAAGACTCGAGCACGCGAAACAAAAGACACACCAAACTAAAATACAGTAATGCACAAAGTACATATGCTAGGTGATCTAGACATAGTACTTCTTAAGGTAAAGCCCGTTTCGGGACTCTCCTAGGGAAATTCCATCATGATCAACTAATTTGTAAGCCCCTCTGTGTAGAACATGCTTCACGATGTAAGGACGTAAACGAGGAGAGTAGCGCTCCTTCAGAGGGGGAAGGGGAGCATTATAATCCTCCTTGATGCCTTGTAAGGGAGCACCAGTACTCCTAAGGCTGATATAGGGGAGCACTCCCCCTCAAAACCTTTGTTTCAAGGATCTATTCAGGTGTTAAGTGTTCCTTGTCTCAAGTTAACCAATTCTTCTACTTCAAATCAGGTACATGAGATGTATTAAGTGTCTCCTTAGTTTCATCAACATGGCAGTATGCTCAAACATCGTTTGCGACACTTGTGACCAACTTGCGACACTTGCGAAAGTTGTAAGGAAGATGCGACACTTACGACAATTGAGAGGAACATGCGACACTTATCCATTTGAGTAATTTTGACGTGTAACAATGAGTATTAGTTGCAACTGACCAATCATTCTCATGACTTGAATAGTCCACTTAGCACTCATTTCATTAGGTGATGCTCACAGGGGTGAAGAAATGGGATTTAGACTAGCGAAATTAATCGCATAGCATCAATCCTCACTTTTGGGGCTTGCACCCAGTAATGAGGGCTTCCCCGGTGGTCACCCATCCCAATATTCCTCTGGCTCAAGCACACTTAACTGTGGATTTTTCCCCACAATCAATCCCACTTACCTTGCTACCCCATTTGCAAAACCTTAGAAAGTATCGTGCCTTATGAGCTATCCAGATAGAGCTCCCTTCACTCTTATTATTTAAGCATAGAGGGGCTCTCGCAGAGCAACATATTAGATATCATATTTGAGATTAACTGTGTATTTTAAGTCATTAATCTATGACCCATATCCATGAGTATTAGTCACAACTGACCAATAATTCTCATGATTTGAATAGTCCACTTATCACTCATTGCATTGGGTGATGCTCACAGGGGTGAAGAAATGGTATTGAAACCAATGAAATTAATCACATAGCAACAATCATCACTTTTAGGGATTGCACCCGGTAACCATGACCTCCTAGGTGGTCACCCATCCCAAGACCCCCCTGGCTCAAGCATGCTTAACTGTGGAGTTTTCCCCACAATTAAGCTTGCTTAGCTTGCTACCCCATTTGCAAAACCTTAGCAAGTATTGTGTTGTATGAACTTTCAAGTTAGAGCTCCCTTCACTCTTATTATTTAAGCATAGAGGGGATTTCACAGTGCAACATATTAGATATATTTTTCAGAACTAACTACATAGTGTAATTCATTAATCTATGACCCATATCCATCAGTATTAGTCACAACTGACCAATAATTCTCATGATTTGAATAGTCCACTTAGCACTCATTTCATTGGGTGATGCTCACAAGGGTGAAGAAATGGGATTGAAACCAATGAAATTAATTGCATAGCTTCAATCATCACTTTCGAGGCTTGCACCTAGTAACTAGGACTTCCCAGGTGGTCACCCATTCTAAGATGCCTCTAGCTCAAGCACGCTTAACTATGGATTTTTTCCCACAATCAAGCCCACTTAGCTTGCCAGCCCATTTGCAAAACCCTAGCAAGTATTGTGCCTTATAAACTATCTAGTTAAATCTTCGTTCACTCTTATTATTTAAGCATAGAGGGGATTTTGGAGTGCAACATATAAGATATCATTTTTTATATTAACTGCATAGTGTAAGTCATTAATCTATGATCCATATCCATGAGTATTAGTCGCAACTGACCAATAATTCTCATGATTTGTATAGTCTACTTAATAATCATTTCATTGGGTGATCCTCACAGGGGTGAAGAAATGGGATTGAAACCAACAAAATTAATTGCATAGCTTCAATCATCACTTTCGGGGATTGCACCCAGTAACTAGGACTTCCCAGGTGGTCACCCATCCCAAGACGCCTCTGGCTAAAGTGCTCTTAATTGTGGAGTTTTCCCTAGAATCAAGTCCACTTAGCTTGCTACCCCATTTGAAAAATCTTACCAAGTATTGTGCGTTATGAACTATCTAGTTAGAGCTCCCTTCACTCTTATTATTTAAGCATAGATCGACTTTCGAAGTGCAACATATTAGATATCATTTTTGGGATTAAATGTGTAGTGTAAGTCATTGATATATGACCCATATCCATGAGTATTATTTGGAATTGACCAATAATTCTCATGATTTGAATATTCCACTTAGCACTCATTGCATTGGGAGATGCTCACAGGGGTGAAGAAATGGGATTGAAACCAACGAAATTAATTGCATAGCATCAATCATCACTTTCGAGGATTGCAGCCGGTAACCAAGACATCCCAGGTGGTCACCCATCGCAAGACACCCCTGGCTCAAGCGTGCTTAACTATGGATTTTTCCCCACAATTAAGCCCACTTAGCTTGCTACCCAATTTGAATAGTCGTAGCAAGTATTGTGCGTTATGAACTATCTAGTTAGAGCTCCCTTCACTATTATTATTTAAGCATAGAGGTGATTTCACAGTGCAACATATTAGATATCATTTTCGGGATTATCTACGTAGTGTAAGTCATTAATATATGACCCATATACATGAGTATTAGTCCCAACTGACCAATAATTCTCATGATTTGAATAGTCCACTTAGCACTCACTACCTTGTAGTGTAAGTCATTAATATATGACCCATATCCATGAGTATTAGTTGCAACTGACCAATAATTCTCATGATTTGAATAGTCCACTTATCACTCACTGCCTTGGGCGATGATCACAGGGGTGAAGAAATAGGATTGAAACTAGCAAAATTTATTGCATAGCATCAATGATCACTTTTAGGAATTACACCCGGTAACCAGGACTTCCTAGGTGGTCACCCATCCCAAGACGCCTCTGGCTCAAGCGCGCTTAACTTTGGAGTTTTCCACACAATCAAGCCCACTTAGCTTGCTACCCCATTTGAAAAACCTTAGCAAGTATTGTGCCTTATGAACTATCTAGTTAGAGCTCCCTTCATTCGTATTATTTAAACAGAGAGGGGCTTTCACAGTGCAGCATATTAGATATCATTTTAAGTCATTAGATTAGATTAGATTAGATATCATTTTAAGTCATTAGACTTAGATATATTAGATTAATTATGTAGTGTAAGTTATTAATTTATGACCCATATCCATGAGTGTTAGTTGCAATTGACCAATAATTCTCATGATTTGAATAGTCCACTTAGCACTCAATTTATTGGGTGATGCTCACAGGGTGAAGAAATGGGATTGAAACGAGTTAAATTAATTACATAGTTTCAATCATCACTTTTGGGTCTTCCACTCGGTAACCAGGACTTCGCAGGTGGTCACCCATCCCAAGATGCCTCTGGCTCAATCACGCTTAACTGTGGAGTTTCCCCCATAATGAAGCCCACTTAGCTTGCTACCCCATTTGAAAAACCTTAGCAAGTTTTTTGTCTTATGAACTGTCCATTGAGAGTTCCCTTTACTCTTATTATTTAAGAATAGAGGGTCTTTTGCAGTGCAACATATTATATATCATTATTGGGATTAACTGCGTTATCCATGAGTATTAGTCGCAACTAACCAATAATTCTCATGATTTGAATAGTCCACTAATCACTCATTTCATTGGGTGATGCTCACAGGGGTGAAGAAATGGGATTGAAACCAGTGAAATTAATCACATAGCTTCAATCATCAGTTTCGAGGCTTGCACATGGTAACCAGGACTTCTTAGGTGGTCACCCATACCAAGACGCCACTGGCTCAAGCATGCTTAACTATCGAGTTTTCCCCACAATCAAGCCCACTTAGCTTTCTACCCCATTTGAGAAACCTTAGTAAGTATTGTGCCTTATGAAATATCTAGTTAGAGCTCCCTTCACTCTTATTATTTAAGCATAGAGGGGCTTTCACAGTGCAACATATTACATATCATTTTTGGGATTAACTGCGTAGTGTAAGTCATTAATATATGACCCATATCCATGAGTATTAGTTTCCACTGACCAATAATTCTTATGATTTGAATAGTCTATTTAGCACTCATTGCATTGGGTAATGCTCACAGTGGTGAAGAAATGGGATTGAAACTAACGAAATTAATCGCATAGCATGAATGATCAAATTCGGGGCTTGCACCTAGTAACTAGGACTTCCCAGGTGGTCACCCATCCTAAGACGCCTCTGGCTCAAGCACACTTAACTGTGGAGTTTTCCCCACAATCATGCCCACTTAGCTTGTTACGCCATTTGAAAAACCATAACAAGTATTGTGCCTTATGAACTATCGAGTAACAGCTCCTTTCACTCTTATTATTTAAGCATAGAAGGGCTTTCATAGTGCAACATATTAGATATCATTTTCGGGATTAACTGCATCATGTAAGTCATTAATCTATGACACATATCCCTGAGTATTAGTCACAACTAACCAATAATTGTCATGATTTGAATAGTTCACTTAACACCCATTGCATTGGGTGATGCTCAGAGGGATGAAGAAATGGGATTGAAACCAGCAAAATTAATCGCATAGCATCAATCATCAATTTTGAGGCTTGCACCTAGTAACCATGACTTCCTAGGTGGTCACCCATCCCAAGACACCTCTAGCTCAAGGGCGCTTAACTGTGGAGTTTTCCCCACACTCAAGTCCACTTATCTTGCTACCCCATTTGCAAAACCTTAGCAAGTATTGTGCCTTATGAACTATCCAGTTAGAGCTCCCTTCACTCTTATTATTTAAGTATAGAGGGGCTTTCACAATGCAACATATTAGATATCATTTTTGGGATTAACTATGCAGTGTAAGTCATTAATCTATGACCCATATCCATGAGTATTAGACGCAACTCACCAATAATTCTCATGATTTGAATAGTCCACTTAGCACTCATTGAATTGGGTGATGCTGATAGGTGAGAAGAAATGGGATTGAAACCAACGAAATTAATCGAATAGCATCAATCATCACTTTAGGGGCTTGGACCCGGTAACCAGGACTTCCCAGGTGGTCACCCATCCCAATATGTCTCTGGAACAAGCATGCTTAACTATGAAGTTTTCCCCACAATCAAGACCACTTAGATTTCTACCCCATTTGCATAACCTTAGAAAGTATTGTGCCTTATGAACTATCCAACTAGAGCTCCCTTCACTTTTATTATTTAAGCATAGAGGGGCTTTCGCAGTGAAACATATTAGATATCATTTTCAAGATTAATTGCTTAGTGTAAGTCATTAATCTCTGACCCATATCCATGAGTATTAATCGCAACTGACCAATAATTCTCATGATTTGAATAGTCCACTTAGCACTCATTTCTTTAGGTACAACCTGTTGATGGGCTCTTTGAGAGGGTAGCCCTCTCGAGATGCTAGGATGTATGTCCATTTAGTGAGGTAGTGTTGTACGATGTAGGGTCCATTCCATAATGACTCAAATTTCCCATGGTCGAGGGTATCATGGATGATATCGTAGGCTAAAATGAGATGCCCTTCCCTGAATGAGAAAAGGTTGACATGGAAGTCGAAGGTATCTTTGGACCATTTTTTAGTTGCCTCATTGTTTTGTAATGATGATCGATGATGTTCATCCAGTGACTCTAAGTTCAAAAAGTATTGCTCCATTGGATAAGTGTCAGGTAATAGCTCAATGGTAGTGTGTAATGTGCAGATTTTGCACTTGATAGGGAGGGTGGCTTGGATTCCATGGACGAGGTGGAACAGTGTAAAAACGGTGGCAGTTTTGAATGTCATGAGGTAAGCCCATAACGTAGAAAACAACATATGCTGCCAATTGTTGTTATATTTGGTGACGGTATGTTGTAGTATGGATTTTAGGAGTTTGTTGAAAACCTCGACCTGTCCATTTGAATCAGGGTAGTATGGGGAGGAAAACTCACGGGAGAATCCTAACTTTGATGAGAGTTCTGTGATGATCTCGTTCTCAAATTGTTTGCAATGATTGAACACTAACTCTAGTGGGACTTCAAATTAGGTAAATGACACAGTTGAAGAAAAAATGCATTGTTGTGTCAGCGGTATTGTTGAAAGTGGGAATGGACTCAGTCCATTTGGTAAAGTAGTATACTGCCACGACAATGTACTTGTGTCCATTATTGGACAGATGATGGAAAGTCATGAAGTCTATGACCCATTTGCATAAGGGGATGATGGTGATGACTAGATGTAGAAGAGCGAGTGGGGCTCCTTATTTGTTTGCATAAAGCTAGAATTTGTCGCATTGCTTGATAGCATGGATGCAGTAATGAAACAATGTGGGCCAAAATTACCTTGCTTGAATGATTTTTTGGGTGGTGTACATACCTGAGAGGTGACCACCGCAAGAGCCTCTATGAAAATCATTCAAGACTCTATCATCTTCGTCGATGGTCAGACATCGATGAAGGATGGTGTCGACCCCACATTGATAGAGAATGTCCTCAAAGAGGAGATATCAAGTGGCTTGATGGCGAATGCATCGAAGATCATCTTGAGAGAGGTGAGACGCAAAATTTTGTGCCTTAAGGTAGAGCAGAAGGTCACCATACCAGGGTTCATTGGAGGGTATGAAGAAGAGGTGTTCATTGGGAAAATCTATATTAACGTGGGAAGATGTGGTGTCTGAGGGAAAAGTCGTAATGAGTTCAATGAGGACAAGCACTTTCTTGCTTTTTAGATTTGAGAACTATAGGTCATATTCCTCGAGGATAATGATCCATCGAGAAAATTTGTTGCTAATATGTTGACGACTAAGGAAGTATTTCATGGGGTTGGAATCTTCCATGACCTTGGTAGTTCAAAGTAGGATATAATGGCGCAGCTTTTGGAATGTGAGGACACCTTCTAGGGAAAGTTTCTAACCATGATTATACTTCAGGGGTGGCCCTAAAAATTTTTTAATGATGTATTAAATGACATGGTCATGCCCATCATCCCCTAATTGGACAAGGACTCCTGCTATTGAAACGACTAAGGCTTACAAGTAGAGGGTGTAATCGTTATCATAGTCTGGAGTACTAATCAAAGGGGCATTGGATAAGGTGGATTTTAAACCATAATTTTTTTTTTGAGAATGTTCTTCCCATAGAAATGGAATATGATGACAGAGAAGGTGAAGGAAACCATGCGTGTGAGTGGCGTAGTCTAGGACAAAGCGACGTAAAATGTTGGATTTTCCTTGCAAGCTCTGCAGTTGGTATAAATTCCTCGGTGGTGGAATTTCCTTGATATCTTGGACCTTAAGGGGGTCCGCCATGATGTCGTGTTGGGAAACAATGAACACAAGGATGAGTACGACAATGAACCAAAATACACTCTTGAGGGGGTTCAAGAAAATATTGTACTAGTGACATCGTTGGAAAATGATGCGTAAGTTGTCTAAATGTTGAATTTTGTTTGTAGATCGAGCAGTGAGGTCATCCAAATAAGCAAGGATGATGCGAGAAAGATCATGGAAAACATATTTCATGGCCCATTGAAATGTATCACCAGAATTCTTAAGTCCAAAAGGAATGACGCGATAAGAAAAACTACCCCAAGGGGTAGTAAAAGTGGTTTTATACTGATCTGCTAGATGGATTTGGAATTGATTGTAGATGGAGAACCCATCCATGAAGGATAGTGCCTCATGGCTGACACATTCATCGATAATTTGGTTCATGAAGGGGGTTGGAACGTTTTCTTTGGGACAAGTGTGATTTATATCATGAAAGTCAATGCAGATGCAAATAGTGCCCTATTTCTTGTTAACGGGGACGGGATTGGAGACCCATGAGGTATACACAATGGGGTAAATAAACCCAAGAGAACATAACTTCTCAATTTCGGCTTTGATAGCCACAAATTTGGATGGTTGAAGGGGGAATTTCTTTCAATATACTGGGGAAACATCTGGCCAAGTGTTGATTCGATGTTCTACTATAGATGGATCAAGGCTAGGCATCTCCATATATGACCAGGAAAAAATATGTCAGTATTCCTAAAAGAGAGCTTTGTAAGCTATGAGTTCTTAAAGGGAGCATGTGGCACCGATGGTGATTTATTCTGTCATTCACGGTTTGATGGAAATGTCAATTTTGACTGTGGGGGATATGTTGGCCAAGTTGCCTTCCTCAAAAGCATATGGGGGATGCATAGGATTTATGAACCAGTCTATATTCCTGGAAGGAATAAAATCCTTAGTTTCGATTTCACATATGGAGGCTTGGGTAGGAGGATGAAGGGCCTCTTGTGAAATAAAGAGTGCTCGATGATGGATCACATTCCATGGGAAATCGAGGGTATTGATTTCCTCCAAGATATCTTAGTCACAACAAAAAATGTGAGACTATAGTGGATAGTGGGAGGTGGCAAAGGGAACTGTCAACGTGTGATTCTCCTAGAGTGGTGAGGACGTAGATGGGATATCATGTATAGGGTGCGAGGGACCACTGGACTTAAGGTGAATGTACTGATATTATGGAGAGTGTCTCATTTTCATAAGTACTGATGAAAAAATGTATCGAATATCATTAATGTGATCCTAAGTAGAAGATGGTCGAGCGGCCCTAACCGAGACATTTGGTGTACGATGGCTAAAATTTGGTGAAACTGAGGTAGAGTTGGGAAATCATGAGTGTAATGGTCATATTCTGAATATATGGAACAAGCGAATTTGGTTTTCAACCCTTTATTACTTGCATTGGAGGACTCTGTAGTAATAGTATATGTACTTGGTGGAGTGGCAAGAAATGTGGTTTCTCTAGGGAGTTGGATTAGATTACATAACTTGGGAAGAGGAGGGCATTGTTTAATGGGGTTCCCTTCTCTTTTGCATACTGTGGAAGGAGGTTGAACTTGAGGAGGAAGTGGAGCGCTGGGATATTTGTTTTTTTGTCTGCCCCCAACAGCGACAATAGTGCCAACAACAGGAGGTGATGGTGGTGTGGCAAGAGCCTATACTAGAATCTGCATTGTTATTCCCTTTGTCTAAGGAGGGAGAGATGGTTGAGGAACCATCGTAGGTGTATGTAAATAACATATAGTGATGTAAAGAACCATGTTAGGAATGGTAAGCGTTGTAGTGGCCTAGAATGATTGGACTCCAGGTAGGGGGTAGAAAAAGGGAATTTGAGTAATGGCTTGGGGGATTGTCTCCTAAACCTGGAATTTCCTTCGGAGAGGGGGGGGGAATCTGAGATAAGTGGTGCAGTGGGGTTCTTAGGGAATTCTTGATGTAATATTTTTTCAACTGGTGGAACATCGATGTGAAGAGAGGCCTTATTGGGAGGAATAGTGTCTCCAATATATGTTCCATTAGAAGATACTACACACACTTGTGTTGAAGGGTGTAGGAGGGGTGGCACTCCATGTTATGTCCCCAGAAAATATGGGTCCTTCAAAATGTCAAGACCCATGTCGATGACTAAATAATCATCTGAGATAGTATGGACAAGGGGTAGAAAACTATCAATGTTCGCAGAATGGTTAGGATCATAATTTTTTATTTGGTCGATGGTGACGATTTTCTCATTGTGGGTGAACGTCATCATTTGAAACACAGAAGAGGCCACCACCTTCATAGTCTACATGTACCTACATCCGAAAAAGATATTTTAATAAATTGGGGCATCGATAACTTCAATGTCAATGAGGATGGTTTTTACCCTGAGTTCGATGAGGACATTTTGGAAGATCCCTTTAGGGGACGAGGGTCAACCATCATAAGCTCGCAGGGTGATGGAAGATGGTACTAGCTAAAGGGAGACAAGTTTCTACCATAATACTTTGGACATGATGCATGTGAATGAAACTTAATTGATGATACATCGATGTACTATGATGCTCTGGATCTTAACTGGTATTTGGAAAGATACCAGGGTGGGGAGGCATGGTTCTCTAGTAACCTGATCGAAGGTGATGAGTCTAGTATCAGTCGGGTCGACTGCCCCTAAGGTGGAAAGAGATGATTTTCATTGATTTGTATAGGTTTGGAAGACCTCTAATACATACATAGGCACAGGAGACTAAACTAAGTCGTTGAGCAGACTATGGTTATGTACTTCCCTATCATGAGGGTTATGTACATTCCATCATAACGACATATGAGGTATACGAGGGTTTGATTCAATGGTAGCGGGTGGAATCATAAATGGTTGTCTAGATGTAGCTGGAGATGTTTTTTAGGTGGTTGGGGTATATTAAGCGAACACATCATACTCATCACTGTGTGTTTTCAAAAGAATCTCTTCTTCACTGGTAAGGAGGATGTTGCGATCATCCGGAATTCTATGTTGGTTGGGACCTTGGTTTTGATATTCCCCCATTTGGGTTGGGGTAGGATGTACCTCCTATTGGGTATTCATCACACCTTGGTTTGGAATAGTGTTTTGCAAAATAGCCGAAGGTGGCTATTGAAAATACTGTTGTGGGGCCTTTTGAGGGACATGCAACACTGGGGGACGTCGCACGTTCATGGATTCTTCCATCCGCTTGAAGTCATAAATTTGGGGGAAATGGTGTGTATAATGTCCATACTCACCACATAGAGTGCCAGGGAATTTAGTCCTAAGATTTTTGTTGTTCTTCCCTTGTCATTTGTTGTTATTGTCCCCTTGGGGGTTCTAATTTCCTTCATTCTAGTTTCCCCCAGTGGGATGGTTTTGTTGGGGGTTAGGAAAAGAAGCAATAACAACAAAGATTCTTTACCCACTACAAGAATTAACAATATAAACCTCTTTTTAGCCAAGGAAATCTAGCATAGAGAAAGAAATATACCTCCACTATAGATTTCTCATCATCCATCCATCCAATATCCAAAGTAAAACCATTAAAATATAAAATGACAAGAGAGATATGTAAAAATTCCTAAGTAGGGTGCAAATTTAAGCCAAGGAGTCTCTTCTCCAAAAAATGGTTATATATAAAATGAAATCGTTTGATCTCTGTTTATAAAAATACACGTAAGAATGTTTGTTGACTTAATTTTAAGGTAAACCAAAAATTAAGGGGGAAATAACCCTTACTTTTCCATTTACATTATACAATTCAAATTTAATTTAAAAATTCACATAAGAAACCTTAAAGTGACGTCATGCCTCTTCTAGGGTAACATTTGGTACCTTTTTCAAGTCGTTTGAGTGGAAAGTGGAATTCTTTGGGAATTTTTGGTCATCCCTCTCATGTGCTAGGCCTTTCTCCTCCAATTCAGTCCTTCTCCCATCAAAATGTGTCAAGTGTCAAGCAACAAAAACACCACCACCATAACCCTTTCCCTAGGGTGACTTCAAGCTCTAAAATATGAAATGTTAGCCTCAAAATCAAGACCTTCGGTTGGATAAGGGTTGGGTTAGGTCCTCCATGGTGTCTCCTCGGGAATCCAAAGGATAGAATCATTTTCTGGTGTATGGGACATGGTATCCAACCCGTGGGATTCAATCCCCAAGGAATCCCAAGCTAGGGTTGTTCTTCGAAATCTGTCCACCAACTAGGTCCTACAAAGGAAATGAATATGCCCTCCAAGGATCTCAATTCAAATGAATCATGATAATTAAATTAAATCAATAAAAGATTCTTCTAATCATGTACATCCAAACCACCTCATCAAAATAAACAAGTTCTTAAAGACCCTATTCAATTTTTCAAGTTTAGGTATGGGAGGGTTGACAAAGGGACATATTTGGTGAATCGTACCTCAAGTTTAGGAGTGTTTCCCAAGTGAGACCTTCTCTAAGACATGTGGATAAAGTGACATGATTGGTGGTAAGACTCTTTGGCGTAGGGTTCACAACATATAAGGAATCATAGTATCTCTTTTATCGGTTCCTTTGTAGAGGGTCTATTGCATTTTTGTTTTCAATACAACCATTTTCGAAGCCCATTTATTTCCTTTTGTATTTCTAAGATGTTTCCAATTTGAAGCCAAGGTGGGTCTTCTACCTAAGCATGAAAAACAATGCCCACCTTGACTCTCCCTTTGCCACATCATGCTTCCCCACATTGAAGCCATGTGTGGGGATTCTAGGTAAGCATGAAAAACAATGCCCACACATGCTCCACCTTAGTTGGAATTTTGTATTAGTTATTTTTTATGTTTCCCATCAATTTCTTATGACATAAATTTCATTGTCCTATAGATCCCTGGGAAAGCATCTTGAAGGATCATGATTGTATTTTATATTTTTCTAGCTACAAGCATCTAGGAATTCATCCCCTTCTTCCTATGAAATGAGGGACAATCCGTACTTGGGTTAGTACACCCAAAAATCCCAAAAGGTAAGCATGGTTGGGAATAACATAATGAATTTTTGCCCCCTGGGGGGCAGCTCAATTGGCAAGTGCCGTGAAAATGAAGTTCCATGAGGTTTCGAGTTCAACTCCCCCCGACTTATAATGTGTGTCGCGTAAGGGGCCTCATGGTCACACTTGGAGGTTATAGTGGTAGCAGTTGGATAACACAACCACGTGTAATGTGAGCACGTGGCCAACTAGTTGTTGATTCCTCCAGACATAAAAAAAAAAAACAAACAAACAAAAACAAAAACATGATGAATTTTCAAAAGGACCTCCTAGTAGAAAACTTATACCGAAGGGTGAATCACTTACTAGGCCGCAATGCTAATAACCAAAGTGAAACAAGGCCAAGAGCATAATTTCCAAGAAAACGTTACATAATCTAAAGCAATTATAGATGCAACAAACTCAAATGCCTCAAATATTGAAATGACACTCACCATTATACCTAGATTGTACCTCATGGAGCAAGACCCAATGTCTTCTGGAATCCAACTGATGTGGTGGATATCGTCATGATGAATCTAAAACTATGGTGGCGAGGTCGGTTTCTATATGTGCAAGTGGACATTGTTGGTAAAACTATCTCTCTATAATCCATGTTTTCAACCTGAGGACCTCGAGACATAATCTCCTTGGTTATCCCTAGTATTTGGGGATAACATCTAAATCATACTTGGGGACTTGTACTCTTTGTGAACTGCATGAGAACCACAACATCTCCTGGTGGGCATGTTCCTATACTAAAACATAAAAGTGTAAAATCGAGGGTTGTTCTATCACCCTTCATCCATATATATCAAATCTCAAAATAAAACTAATCTAGGAAAAAAATAGTTTTATTTTATTTTATTTCTAAACTAAACATGTAATATGATGGAATCAATATGAAAGAAAAGAAAAATGAAATATGAAATGTATCTAGGATACCATGAGAAATCAAGATGCAAATGAATGGAAATAAAAATGACCTACCTACTTACCTAATGAATGGGTCATGAAGAAGTCTAGTGTCTTTAATGTAGGGTGAAAGAAGAGACCCATCAACTGGTAATGGCATATTTCTCCCATGCAAAGTTGTCAAGTAGTACTTCTCTTTTTAATACTTCTTCTTGATGATGTAAGGACCAAGCTAGGCATTGTCATAGTTTTGGTAATATTTAGGTTTTCCCTTCCTCTTCTCCCAAATGAACAAAGAACTTCATTAATTCTAGTTGATCTAAGGTATATTCTCGATGTCAATATAAGAAGGAGGCTTTGTATTAATTGGATATTCAATGTCTTTATCGTGTTCTTTGATATTTTTATATTCTTTCCTCAATATCTGGATGGACCCTATTTCTTTCCCATGGAACTTCTCAAGATTCTCCTTTTTCTCATTGGTCCTTGGGAGTAGTGTATCTATTAAATATTCATGTGCAAAATATTGGTCCTCACTTGTGTAATCACGACTATTAGGGTCCATTACATGCTTGTCAACCCTCTATTGACTATATAAAATCTAAAAGGTTCCATATCCAAAGGAATATGTGCATAGGTGAGATACATAATGAGAAAACATCCAAGAGAGACAAACCATATTCTTTATAGAATCATTCCCCAAGCATCTGCAATGTCAATCGCTACTATGTTCATAAAGATGGTGGTATGAGGGAAATAAATGAGGTAAAATTCAACATATTCACATAGCACATAAACCTTGAACCTTTTAGAATTGATTCCATAAACATATCCATATGGTTGGGTCATATTTAAGCCAATTTAATCCATCACCTTCAAGGACATGACTTTTGTTGAGGCTCCATAGTCTAGCATAAAATTGTTTGAGAAGAGTCCCTTCATTCCCAAAGAAAGATACAAGGGATAGTTACTATTCATTTTGCGATCTAGATACATGGTGTTCAAAATGATTGGATGGTCCTTCTTCTCAGTTGGTACCTATAATAACTTCAAGACTTCCCTCTTCATAGAAGGATTTTTCACATATATGTTACAGGAACTGTCATTTTAAAATTCCCAAACGTGGCTTCACCATTTCTGTTCAACTGAATATTGTTGTCTACTGAAGTTGTATTTGGATGAAACTCATGTATTGGAGGTGGAAGTGGTGGGGACACCTTTTCTATAAATAAGAGATAAGGGGTCTCTTATGGTTGAGGTAGAGTGGAAGGTTGTGACGGAGGAACTAAAGCTTTATTTCTTCCAATGTATGTCGAAAATTCCCTCTTCCTTAATTCCTTTCTCTTAGCATCTATCAACTGGTTTAACACTCTGAGTCATCCCTTTCTTTCCCCTTTTCTTTTGGATTCATCAATGTGTTCCTATGTGATCTCTACCTCTTGGAAGTTAAAAACCATATCCATGAAGTTCATACTATCAAGAAAATCTTCATCTCATCGGGGGAAATCATCCTCTCGGTGAGATTCTTAACATGGATAACACCATGGTGTCTCTTATGTGTTGACCATTCCAATTGGGTTCAACATATCTGGAGATGTTTCCTATTATTGAGTCCTTGATTTCCAAAATGTAGCATATCTTTGTTGTCTAGAAAACTGAGCTTTGTAAGAAGATTGATTCATTTCCATAGTGGTGTTGGCAGGAAAAAATGATCGTCCCTCAACTGGAAGAACGAGTCCAATCCAAGGTTGTCTAAATAACCGAGGTCATTTGGTGTAACTTGTTCTGACGAGTTTAATGGCTCTGTTAGCTAATCTAAAAGTCCTAAAAGAGACAAATAAAAGAAATGAAATAGCTAACTAATTACTAATCACTATGTGAGATCGGAAGAGC
>CBVK0100043034.1:0-27026 GCA_900067695.1 Picea abies | reverse complement strand
AAAAAAAAAAAAAAAAAAACACGAGAACAGAGTGTGACAAGGCACACTTTGTCTTTGAATCTCAAATAAAAGAACTCGGATAGATATTTCTAATGGTATAAATTGTTCGTCAAACGAAGCTTTATGAGAAAGATACAACAGAAACAGTGAAGGGTAAATTATAAGACCCAACTAGCTCCATGGAGCCATAACTTTCTGCTCAAGGCTTGGAATTGAGCATGTGAGAAAGCATTGGAAAGGTATTGGACAGTGTAATATAATTATCCACCCAAAAAATTTATCAAGGCATTGAAATTTCCAGGAAATCAGAAGAATGAATTCTGATGTATATTATTGAACCAGAATGGTTCATATTTTCATGAAATTGTTGAAACAGTTATCCTGACAAGGTTTTGTTGGCTGCACATTTTGCAGAGATAACAACAACTAGATCAAGATAGGCTTAGACTCCAGAGTAATGGAAGAGGCACAAGGGAATTACATCCAGGAATATGAAGTCATAGGGATGGATGTCCATTTGAGCATCGAAGGAAAAAAATCCAATGGACATGGAGAAGAAAGGAATGAAAACATGAATATGGTAGAGACCATTAAACATTTGTACAAGGATGTCCAAATCCATAAGGATTATAATGAAAGGATTATGAGAGCCAAGGAGCAGCAGGATGACTTCAACATGAAGTTATTACAGATCTTGAACATAATAGAAAATAAATTGGATAAGGAGAGTGGCTCAAGAAAATTGGGAAGTCACAAGTCTCATGATGAGAAAAGAAAATCAAGAAGTGTTAGAAGACATCACCATCACTCCCCAAGGCATTCCAATAAGAGGGAACACAGTAGCTCAAGTCCATCCCTTGTCAGGAATCACAAGAGTTATGGGGTGGATGAACTACGAGGAGAAATGAACAAAATCAAACCTCCCACTTTTGATGGTGAGCACAAGAAGGATGAAGATGAAGAGACATGGCTACTGGGAATGAGAAAGTATTTTCAATTGCATAATTATTCTTCTCATGCAGAGGGTAGAATTGCCATCTATCAACTCAAGGGAAAGGAATCCATGTGGTGGGATCATCTTGTGCAAGTGCAACACATTAAAGAGAAAAGTGTTACTTGGAGGGAATTCAAGAGGTATTTCGAGAAGAAATACTTGACTAAGAGATACTATGACAAGAAAATGAAAGAGTTATTTGAACTCAAGCTTGGGAGTATGACCATTGATGAATATGAGAGAAGGTTTTTAGAAATATGGAAGTATGTCTCTTTCATCAAGGATGAGACATTGAAGATTCAAAGGTATTTGAGTGGATTGCCATCATTTATCAGTGACAAAATACAGTATGATGATCCCAAGCCATTGGAGGATACCACAAGGCGAGATAAATGCCTAAATGATCAAAAAAAATCAAGGCCAACATTCCAAAAAGATTGGGAAGAAAAAAAGAAATTCAAGGTGGATGAGAGGAAGAAGGGATATAGACCACCATTCTTCAGAAACAATCCTCAGGGACAACAAAATCCTAAATAACCCAGAAGGATTGACACAGGGAGTCAAAGGCCAAGGCAACCACCTATTCAATGTTGGGGTTGTAAAGGGGATCACATGTTCAGAGATTGTCCTCATAGAGGTGAAAAAGGGAGGACTGTTCACAATGTACAACAAGCTGAAATAGTGGAGGACATGGGCAGAAAGGTACCCAGGATCTATGCAGCCCTGGACAACAAGCAAGCAGAGTATCAGTCACACATGATTGAAGTGGAAGGTATGATTAACAACCAAACCATTGCCATTTTAATTGATTCAGGAGCTAGTCATAGTTATATAGATCCTAAGATGGTGGAAAGTTTGCATTTTCCAAGAAGCAAGCATGGGAAATCTTGGTTGGTGTGGTTGGCTACAAGAACCAAAATAAAAGTTAATGAGATGGTTAAGTCATGTCTTATGGAAATGAATGGAATGAACACCTGGGAAGATTTGAACATCTTGCCTTTAGGTTCCTATGACTATCTAATTGGGATGGATTGGTTGGACCAACATCATGCTCTTCTAGACTATCATAACAAAGAATTTACTTGCTTGGATGAGGAAGGGAAACAAAGGAAAGTGCAGGGAATTCCCAAGAAAGTAACCATTAGAGACATTTCATCATTGCAGCTGAAGCAATGTTACAGAAAAGGGTGTCAAATATTTGCAGCTCATATGGAGGAGACACCTAAATATAAGGTGCCAAATTTGGAAGATTATGCAGTCCTGGAAGATTTTGAAGATGTGTTCAAAGAGGTACCAAGACTACCCCCAAGGAGGGACATTGATTTCTCTATAAATCTAATGCCTGGAGCAGCTCCAGTGTCAAAGAATCCTTACAGAATCAGTACACCAGAGTTGAAGGATTTGCAAATGCAACTTGAAGAGATTCTGAAGAAGGGGTATATACGCCCAAGTGTCTCACCTTGGGGTACCCCAATCTTGTTTGTGAAGAATAAATATGGAACATTAAGATTGTGCATTGATTTCAGACAGTTGAATAAAGTGACTGTGAAGAAAAAGTATCCTCTGCCAAGGATTGATGATCTCTTTGATCAATTGAAGGATGCAAAGATCTTTTCAAATATAGATATCAGGTCAGGATACCATCAAGTAAGGATTAAAGAAGAAGATATCAACAAGAGGGCCTTCAGGACAAGGTATGGTCATTATGAATTCACAGTGGTGCCATTTGGGTTGTCAAATGCACTAGTTGTCTTCATGTTCTTAATGAATGGTGTTTTCCGAGAATATTTAGACAAGTTTGCCATTGTCTTTTTGGATGACATTCTTGTATATTCTAAGTCAAAAGAAGAGCATGAGTATAATTTGAGTATGGTGTTGCAAGTATTAAGGGAGCATTAGTTGTATTCCAAATTGAACAAGTGCTCATTTTATCAGAAGAAAATTCATTATTTGGGGCATATCATTTCAAAGGATGGGATGACAGTGGATCCTAAGAAGATAGAAGCCATTAGAGAATGGGCAGTGTGAAAGAATGTGACAGAGGTAAGATCATTCATGGGTCTTGCAGGCTACTACAGAAGATTTATTGAAGGATTCTCAAAGATAGAACACCCAATCACTTCCTTGCAAATAAAAGGTGTGAGGTTTTAGTGGACATTGGATTGTGAGAAGAGTTTCCAACACTTAAAACAATTATGAACGAGTGCTCCAATACTAAGGATTGCAGGCCCAAATGAGGACTTCATTGTATGCATAGATGCATGTAAAGAAGGAATTGGTGGAGTCCTCGGTCAAAATGGGTTTGTCATATGTTATGAATCAAGGAAGTTGAAGGAGCATGAAAGAAACTATGCCACTCATGATGTGGAGTTGGCAGCCATAGTGCATGCCTTGAGGAAATGGAGACACTACCTCATGGGGAAAAGTTTTGAGATGAGGACATACTACAATGGTCTGAGATATTTGTTTGATCAGCCAACTCTAAATGCTAGGAAAAGCAGATGGTTAGAATTTCTAAGTGAATATGACTTTGATATAAAGCATATCAAGGGGAAAGAGAACAAAGTGGTTGATGCACTCAGCATAAGAGTGCATGAAATGCATGCTAAAACCATTAGCATGTATCAATCATATTTGAAACACATAGTTATAGACACTGCCAAATCAGATTTACAATACAAGGATTTAGTGGCAAAACTACATCAAGGTAATTTGAAGCAGAAAATTGAAGAATACAAGCTAGATAAGAATGAAATTCTCATGTACAAGGGCATAATTTATGTACCAAATTCCCAGGATTTGAAAAATATGATATTGAGAGAAATGCATAATGTGCCTTATGTTGGGCACCTAGGATATCAGAAAACTATTGCAGCTATCAAGAGCCAATATTATTAGCCAGGCATGAAGAAAGAGGTTGTTGATTTTATTGATAGATGTTTGGAATGTCAAAAAGTAAAGGCTGAGCATAAACACCCAACTGGTTTGCTATAGCCATTACCCATTCCTGAGTGGAAATGGGAAGTTGTAACCATGGATTTCATTACCAAACTACCCAGAACAAACAAGCAACATGACTCTATCATGGTAGTGGTGGATAAGCTTACTAAAGATGCCCATTTTATTCCAGTTAATCTCACTCACAAGGAAACACACATTGTTAATGTTTATATGAGGGAAATTTCTAGATTACATGGCATGCCCAAGACAATTGTGTCTGACAGAGATCCAAAATTAACCTCAAAATTTTGGAAGGGGTTGTTTAATGGATTTGGAACAAATTTGAATTTTAGTACAACTTATCATCCAAAAATAGATCGACAAACAGAGAGGGTGAATCAGGTAAATGAGGATATGTTGAGGATGTATGTGATGGATAAACCATCAAAATGGGAATACTACCTACACTTGGTAGAGTTTGCTTATAAAAATGGGTACCAAGCATCTCTAAAGATGAGCCCATTTGAGGAAATTTATGGAAGAAAGTGAAACACACAGGTAATTTGGGATAACCTAGCAGATAGAGCAGTGGTTGGGCCAGATTTGCTCAAGGAAATGGAAGAGAAAATGTTGAAAATAAAACAAAATTTAAAGGTTTCCCAGGACAGGTAGAAAAGCTATGCTGGTAAGGGAAGAACTCACAGGCAATTTAAAGTGGGTGACCATGTATTCTTGAAAGTGAAAGCCAACTGAAGTTCTGTGAAGTTGGGAAATTGTACAAAATTGGCAGCTCGCTTTTGTGGGTCATTTCAAATCCTAGAGAGGATTGGTCCAGTAGCTTATATGATTGCATTGCCTGCATCTATGTTTGTTCATAACGTATTCCATGTATCATTGCTAAAGAAATATATACCTGATACTAATCATGTTATTGATTGGAATGTGATTCAGGTGAAGCAAGAAGACACTTTTTAAGTGCATACAGTGTGCATTCTATACTGGAAAATCAAACATCTCTGGAATCGAGCCATAGGCCTTGTAAAGGTCCAATAGACCTAGTACGATCCTGAGGATGCTACTTGGGAGCATGAGGATACAATACAGGCAGAATACCCACATCTTTTTGAGTATTTTTGAAATTTAGTTGTACATGGGTACATGATGCACTAAGGACAGTGCATAAATAAGGGGAGCAGATTGTAATATCTTGTTACCCCTCAAAATTACTCACTCTGATAGTGTCTTAAGTGTCGACATTATGATTGTTGTAAGTGTCGCATCTTGTCCGCAAGTGTCACATATTGACCACAAGTGTTGCAAGTGTCACAAACACCATACTGCCATATTGCATATGTCATGCCTCTAACGACATCATAAAGACACTTAGGACACCTCAAAGGTTAGTTTGGAAGAAGAGAAATCACTTGATAGGAAGTGCAAGCCTTTTGACATTGAGAAAACCACAAAAAAAATGGATTTTGGAGAGGAGAACTCCCCTACCCACTGTCAGGGAGTGTTGGTGCTCCCTGAGCCTCTTTGGGGGAGTGCTTGAGCACCCTATGCACCCTTTTGGGGGAGCACTACCCTTTTTTTAGAAAATTTTGGGTTTGTTGAGGCAAATAAGGGAAGAATACCTCAATTCCTAAAGGTAGTTGGATTCAAATAGATGGTCAAGGCATGATATTAGGGGAGATCCTCAACTGAAGGAGAAGAATCCTCAACTCATCCCAAAGATCTCTCAAGTGGTTGGACCTCTCCAAGGTTATATAAGGAGGCCTTCTCATGGTGAAAGGTACAGTGGAGACTAGATATTGATACCAAACTTATTATCCTATAAGTGGTATTGATAGAAAACAATGGAGATTGAGAATTATACCTAACTTATGATCTCATCAGAAGGTATTGGCATGGAAAAGATTGGAGATGTGAAACTTATGATCTCATGAGTGAGATTTCATCAAAGAAATCAGTGGACATTACTTGAGCAAAGGGGTTGGACAAGGAGAACTGGAAGAAGATGTTGCACCTTCATTCAAAGGATTGTAAGTACTTTTACTTGTTCTCATTAATATAATCAATGCTTGGCCTATTTCTTTCAAATTTATACTTGTTCCACATGATTTTGTCTGCAGTAGACGGATCTATGTTTGAGATAATCTCAATAGAGTAGGAATTCCTTTGTACCTTTGTTTGTTTTGCAGGACCTATCAGGGATATCAAGATCAAAGCTCACCCTGGACTTTGCAAGGATGAACGACGCTAATAAGGTACATATATTTCTCCTTCTCTTTCATTTATTAGCTTGATCAGATAAAAAAGGAAGTCAGTGTCCATGTTAATCATTTTTCTATCTTGGCCTTAGGAGTCTAGAGACCAAGAGGGAATCCACTTGTCTGCAGGGGGATTCACCTTCAACAGAAATTGGTGACTCCACCAGGGATCTCTTCGGTAGGGATATTGGAGCCTGATCTCCTTACCCCTGTCACGACCCTCGACATGTGTTCCTTCCAGAGTGATTTTCTTTCATCCAGTGCAGATCTGTTGGAATTCATGACCGATTTTTGTCCCTTGACATGGTGTCCTTCCAACACATTATTCTCTTGGAAGCCATGATCAAGGAGAGTCTACAAGCACAATTTCTCTTCTCTATGGCAAGCTCATTAAAAAATGAAATAGAGGTCACAAGCATAGTTTTATCTTCTCTATGGAAAGCTCGTTAAAACATGAAACAAAAGCTTTGAGCATAGTTTTCCTCTCTGTAGCAAGCTCGTTAAAAAATGAAACAAAAAACTAGGGACTGAACCCAGAGCCCTGAGCATAGTTCTTTTCCTGTGTCAAGCTCGTTAAAAAATGAAACAGTCACCTCTCCTGTCAGGTCAAGTCTTTCGCTGGATCTCATAGATGTCGATTCGAGTCTTTCGTTAGCTCTCATATTTGAACCTTCATTTCATCCACCTGTATCCTTTTTCTCCATCTAGTACAAAAATTGGTGACAACCTCAAAGTCAGTGAATGAATTGAATATTGGAGGGCATGTCTCCATCCTTTGATGATCATTCTAGAGTTAATCCACTAGCTTTCAAGCTGGGGGCATACCGAGATTAGTCTTTGTTCTTTCTCGTGCTCGTGAATACATGAGAATGCAACTGGCTAAACTTTTATCTCTTTTTCGGACCTGCATGGTTAAACAAAAAAGGAACCCCTTGGAGTCGTCTTTGAGCTCTTTTCAGACTCTCTAAACATGAAAATATTTCCGAGTGATCTTTCTTCCTTTCCCACTCGTTAAAAGGTTTGAAAGGGCATCTTTCGAGTGATAATTTATCTCTTTTTCAGCCTCACGAGACTAACATTATGAAAAAGGACAAAATTGGAGTCGTCTTTAAGTTGTTTTCAAACTTTCTAAATATGAAAAACCACCAAGTTTACCTTCTCTGGACTCATTAACCAATCATACATTGAAGGGCCCATACGGGACAGAACCCTTACTTCTTCCAGTTCGCTAAAAAAAGGAAGAGGGACTTACCCAAGGTGAGTCATATCGAGCATGTGTTACCCTCATTGAGCTCATTATATTAAAAAGAGGTACTCCTCTATCTGGATGGGGGGAAAATTGAAAGAAGCAAGCCGAGAAGTTTTTTGAAAACACTACCAGTAGCTCTTACGATTTCCCTTGAACATGACACTTTGTCTTTGCACTCATTTTAACCCATTGAACCTCTGCACTAAGCCAATCCTCTGAGTTTCTTTTACTCCTTTGGGTCACCTGACGAAAGTCACAACATCCATTACATCATCACGTTTTGGTCCATGTCAATTTTTTGTTGTTGTGCCTCAATGCTCAAGGGAAGTATCTCCCTCGAGAGTCAGCCATCACAAATATCTTGTTTCAATACCCGTGTCAGTCCATGTTTATTTGATCTACCAAATTATGTCTTTGTGATCGTTTTGTGTCGTTGATGGGGGATACATCAAGGCCCTCCTTCAACAAGTCTATTCTTGTCAACTTCAACACATTATCCAGGAGCTAGACTTAGAAACTAGTTAGTACCTTGGGACATGCATGCCTCAATGGCAGACCTCCTCACGTTTGATAGTGGGTTTACATCATTGACCTCTGATCGGATGATTCCATGGATGTTCAACTTAAGCTCATCTATTCACATTCGTCGGAATGTACTAGAGTACATTGGTAATCATTGATATCAATGGTGATCTCCCTCCCATTTGTTAATGATTTACATCATTGACCAGTAATCAAGTGGTTTCTGCCATGTTCGACATCAGGACATCTATTCACATGGTTAGATTCGTACTACATCAGGATCGATAAGAAGACCCTGGGTTGAGTTTTCACTCTTATGCATACTTTTCCTAAGTTGCAATGGAGTTCTTTTGAACTATGACACATATACTATTACATAGATCCAATTTGTATTGGTTGTGGCTACGCCTTGTCATCTCATATATCCACTATGTATTCTTCATGGCTACGATCAGTTCAGGTCATAGGAGTATAGATCCACATTGTATCTGCAGTGGCTATACCATTTTGTCAATATAATTATGGATCTGTAGTGTATTTTATGGCGGCCATAACTAAAAAGTCTTTGTCACTCAAGCATAGGTATGTCTGCCTTAGGTTTGAAACATGTCATAATATTTGTTTGATGGTTGTGTGAAAATGTTTTTGGTTTCTCTGCGTCCATACCCTATCTTGAAAAATTCTACAAAGTACTTCAGTCATCATCATCTTCTAACTTCTTACTTTGGGGGGTAATCTATTACACCTCAAAATTACTCAGTCTGATAGTGTCGCAAGTGTCATCATTACGAGTGTTGTAAGTGTTGCATCTTGTCCACAAGTGTCGCATCTTGACCACAAGTGTTGCAAGTGTCACAAACACCATACTTCCATCTTGCATATGTTGTGCCTCTAATGACATCATAAGGACACTTAGGACACCTCAAAGGTTAGTTTGGAAGAAGAGAAATCACTTGACAAGAATTACAAGCCTTTTGACATTGAGAAAACCACAAAAAAATGGATTTTGGAGAGGAGTGCTCCCCTACCCACTATCAGGGAGTACTGACGCTCCCTGAGCCTCTTTGGGGGAGTTCTTGAGCACCCTGTGCACCCTTTTGGGGTAGCGCTACCCTTTTTTTAGCAAATTCTAGGTTTGTTGAGGCAAATAAGGGAAGAATCCCTCAATTCCTGAAGGTAGTTGGATTCAAATAGATGGTCAAGGCATGATCTTAGGGGAGATCCTCAACTGAAGGAGAAGAATCCTCAACTCATCCTAAAGATATCTCAAGTGGTTGGACCTCTCCAAGGTTATATAAGGAGGCCTTCTCATGGTGAAAGGTACAGTGGAGACTAGATATTGATACCAAACTTATGATCCTATAAGTGGTATTGACAGAAAACAATGGAGATTGAGAATTATACCTAACTTATGATCTCATAAGAAGGTATTTGCATGGAAAATATTGGAGATGTGAAACTTATGATCCCATGAGTGAGATGTCATCAAAGAAATCAATGGAGATTACTTGAGCAAAGGGGTTGTACAAGGAGAACTGGAAGAAGCTGTTGCACCTTCATTCAAAGGATTGTAAGTACTTTTACTTGTTCTCATTAATATAATCAATGCTTGGCGTGTTTCTTTCAAATTTATGCTTGTTCCACATGATTTTGTCTACAGTAGATGGATCTATGTTTGAGCTAATCTCAGTAGAGTAGGAAGTCCTTTGTACCTTTGTTTTTTTGCAGGACCTATCAGGGAGCTCAATATCAAAGCTCACCCTAGACTTTGCAAGGACGAATTTCACTAATAAGGTGTTGGAAAACTGAGAGGGGGGGGGTGAATCAGTTGTTACCGAGATTAAACAATTATGCTTCTTTTAAAACTCTTTGCAGAAACACTGAATGATGATCACAATAATGCAGGGAAATAAACACTGGCACATTCAACATCAGTAACATATATGAGAAACACAGAGACAGATATTTTCCGAGGAAACACATACAGGGTAAAAACCTCTTTTTCTTTATATGATAAGTAGTAATTACATTCTTTACATTATCATACATATGAGAACCAACTCATAATGAGGCTACAACCTCTGATTTGCAAGCTGCAACTTGCTGAGAGCACCAACTCTCTGTTTTCTCTAGCANNNAGCACCAACTCCCTGGTTTCTCTAGCACCAACTAGAAGGAAGCACCAACTTCCTGGTTTCTCTAGCACCAACTCCCTGGTTTCTCCAGCACCAACTAGAAGGAAGCACCAACTCCCTGGTTTCTCTAGCACCAACTAGAAGGAAGCACCAACTCCTTGAGTGTTTCCATCACCAACTGGATGGAAGCACCAACTTCCAATCATAAAAGCAACCAACTTGTATAACAAAGAATAATAGTTCTCCCTTGCACCACCCTGCCACCCTGGTTTCTCTAGCTGCAACCAGATGGAAGCTACAACTCCCTGTGTTCAAGCACCCACTTGAACCTCTAAGGACAACAGTCCTCCCGAGCACCTCCCAACCACCCTGAAATATAAATTCTTTGTTACTCAAACTTATTACAGTGATATAATGTTCAACAATGGCTTACCAGACTCATCACTGTTCTACTGCATTTCGTTACTATGTCTGCCTCATTGCCTTCCTACACACATCACTTGCGCTGTCTGTTCTTCTGCCTTTTATTCTCTGTGCGCCATACCCATTCACTGCATAGATCCTCTTCTGTTAAATTTGGCTGCTGCACTCTCCTCCTTCTTCACACATGAATCACCTTCACCAACAACAACCACAACAAACTCCAACAGCAACACCATCTCTTCTCTGTATTGTGTATATGTAGCTTATGTGCATCTTGTGCATGCAATATTTTCCATTCTTCTGCATGCTCATACTGCGACAATCTCCTCCACCTCTCGAGTGATCTTCTTGATCATCATCGTGACTCTTCGACTTCTCTAGCAATTCAAACGTGCATTCGGCATTACTGGGTGTTATGCTGAGATTCCTCAGCCTCTCTGGCAGTTGAGACTCTTCGTCTTCTCTGTTTCATTTACAGGATTCCACGCTCATCCATCTGTCAATCCCTTCTAAGAATAGTCTTCCTTCACTTGGACGAGGCTTGGAGACTCTTCATCTCCTCTGGCGATCACACAGGGGTCTCTTCGAATTCTCTAGCAGACGCCATCAATGGTTTCTGGTAGTTTCACTATGTCGTGCATCAGTATCCCTCCGATCAACACTTGATCTAACAGATCAGATTACATCATGATTTCACATATCGCGATATCGAGATTCTTGATGTCAATAATCTTTGACATGTCCAACTCTCGATCCCCAAAACTTCGACAAGGACTGGAATCAACGGTCCAAATTCAACCTTAATCTGATGGCTCATATTACATCGCGATTTCACATATCACAATATCGGGATTCCTGATGTCAATATTCTTTGACATGTCCAACTCTCGATCCCCGAAACTTCGACAAGGACTGGAATCAACGGTCCAGATTCAACCTTAATCTGACGGCTCAGATTACATCGCGATTGCATATATCACGATATCAGGATTCCTGATGTCAATAATCTTTGACATGTCCAACTCTCGATCCCCGAAACTCTGACATGGAATGGAATCAACGGTCCAGATTTGATCTTGATTCAACGGCTGCGATTTGATCGCAAAATCGAGATTCCTGTTGCATTTTTTCTTTGACATTTCCAACACGCAATCCTTGAAACTCCGACATGGTGTAAGTTTGCTAACATCACATGTGTTAAATAACTGCCACGTGTCACCCTAATTCGTGACTTACATGTGCGTGGCATGTAGAATTAGTCTGACACTTGTCATTACCTGGTTGTGCCACGTGTTCCTAGCTAACGTGGTTTGCTGATGTGAGTCAGATCGACGATCTAGATCACATCTTGATCTGACGGTTCAGATTCAGTCAGGATTTTGCATATTGCGAAATCAGGATTTTTGTGGATGATATTACTTGTCATATCCAACTCTCGATCCCCGAAACTCCGACAGGGAATCGGGTCAATGGTCCACATAACCTCCTGAGATGGACGGTCCTCCTGCTTTCAGGATTTGTGAGCCCTCTACTCCTTGCACTTTTAAAGAACATGCAGGTTCTCCTTGATCCAACAGTGGTTGGACCCTGCACTTGGATCTAACATTCGAGATCTATCCTCCATATATGTGTGCTCCTCTTGTCTACATTAGGATCTGACGGTTATCGGGAATTTGGGATGGGATCCAACAATCACCGACGCTTCTCCTCCAAGATTACACATCCTTCTTACTTGGAAGAATTTCTAAGTGTCAAAGGCCTTGACCTTTGATCCACCTGTGATCCTAAGTATGCTATCTCCCTTGAGCTTTAGCCATGAGTTAACCTCATCCCTGGTGCACACCTACGCACTGCATTCGACTCTGCGCTAATTCCTCCTGAGCTTACATTGTTCCTGTTTTTCCATCAATGCACACTCTGATCCTGCCATCTTCATTGTTGTACTTTCCATTAATGACAAGCTTACGTTGCCTATAAAATATACCAAACATCCTCTGCACTATCTCTTCTGATTTTATCGAGGTTGCTCTGCAGCTTCATCAAGGTTGCTTTGCAGCTTCTTCCCAAAATACTTCTAGTGCCCGTCTGTTACATTCTTCCTATATTCATGCCATTTTCATTGTTGTACTTGCCATCAATGACAACCTGTTAAACATTTCCAACAATCTCGCCCTTTGGCATTGATGGTAACAAAGGCACCCAGATTCTTTTATCCCATTTTGACATCAATGTCAAAGAGAACATGCTCCCCCTGAGCTGTTGCAGTATTTTAGAAGGTATCAGATATTAAATCAATGCAAACTCCCCATGACGGGATGGAATCTTTCATTTGAGGCCTGCAGAATATTTGTATCTGAACCAGAGTCTTCTCTTTTTGATTCTTGGACCTATTCATCTTCAGCTTCCGATGTATCCTCTGTGCAAAATTCAAAATTGCTCACCTCTCTTACTCGGACTCCTTTATCAATCTTCTCATGAGTGGATGACTCCCCCTGTCACTGTTATCTCTCTGCTTCTGACTATTTTCCCCTTTTGTTCCTAAAAGGTTAACTTTCCTTGACAAGGTATTTCCTCTTGTTGTCTCTACAGGATGTCATGCACATCATATTGTACATCAGAATGTTGTTGTCCTACTTGAACACTGTGCAATTGTAGCTTGTACTTTTTAAAGAGCCCTTGGATCCCCCCATTGAATTTCATCGATCTCTATTAATGCAATTTTCATTTTTCTTCCATGATGCATTCAATCCAGGGCTTTTATGTCCATGTTCAATCACAATAGAAAACTACTACACCCACTCTCATGCCTGCTTTTCTTTCTCACAAATGAAGGACCTATATCAGGTTTCTTAGGAGCACTGATTTCTACCTTGTTGAGTCCAATATCGGATTTGTCATTTGGTGATCTCTGGCTATCCAAGACCTTGTCCAGAGTCATGGATCTTCTCAAGAACTTGATTTGGGTGTCTGCCTTCTCAACCTTCAAGAATTTTTCTTCCTGTTTATGACATGGTTCTTCTCCTACTTCTTTTGTGGGATAAATGTTGACTAAGCATTCTTTTATTGTATCTGAATCTTTTTCTTTACTTGCAGGGGAGGATTCAACATCAACATTATTGTTTTCCCTTATACTGTTATTCACCATTTGTCCTGAGTTTACATTTACCTTACATTCTTTGGATGTGAGCACCTCTTCACTGCCTCTGTCACACTTTTGACTTGAACTGAGCAAATTATGTTTCATACTATCCACAAGCAAAACGTACTGGGCATCTCCTTTGTCATTACTCAAACTCACCATCCCTCTATCCTTGATTTTACCCAGTTCATCATTTCCAAGGATCACATTTTATGTTTTTCTTTTACTTATGCATAGAAGCTTATCCATGTCTCCAGTCAACTTCTTGCAACATCCACTTTCTATATTCCCGGGGGCCTTTGTTTTTGAATTGAAAGTGCTAGATCACATTTTTCAATATATTTCCTTTTCCATGTGCTGGCCTTTTTATCTAAGAACTTTATCCTTGGATCTGCTTTGTAATCCTTCAGATTGCAGCTTGCAACTTTGTGGCCAAAGTTGTGATAGTTATAACATTTAATCTCATTGTTCAATAATTCAAAGTTATTGTTGCAACGTTGTCTACTCATTGACTGTTTATTATTTATTGACCTCCTCAGTTGCATGTCTCTAGACTTAATTTGGCAATTTGCAATCTGTGATGGTTTTTTACTTGTATCATTCTTTTTTGTGGAAGATATTTATTCCTTGGGAAACTTAAATGCTCATGTCTAAGTCTAAAGGAACAATTTACAGCTTTGTGACCAAAGTTAGAACAATAGAAACAATATCCATAGAAAAAATCTTTGTACCTGGAAAATGTTTGTCTTCTTTGAGAAAATCGATTTATTTCATGTTGATGATGTACTTGAGCAGGGAGTGCATTATTTCTTTGTTCTACAGATTCAGTCCTGGCGCTTTTTCCTTGTCCTGGGCGACTGATTGTCTTCCTTTGTTTCTGTAGGCTTGTTATTGTCATTGGTTGTACTTTTGACAAACTTGATGGGTTCTTCATTTCCTGACTTCCAACTGCTTGATCCCTCTTCATAACCCAAACCAGTTTTCAGCTTTGGATTCCTTTGCTGATTCAGAATGATGGCTAATCCTTCTGAGGCTTTGATACTTGACAAATTCTGATTATACAAGGCTTGAAACTTCTCCATCTCTTTCCTAGTTTTCACTACTTCTTCTTCCAGGGCTTCAGATCTTTCCCTCTTTTCTGATAGCTAATGTTTCAGAATATCCTCGATTTTTCTTGCCTCTTCTAATTCCACCTTCAGCAGGGAAAAGTCTTCATGAGGTTGTTTGCTGTCTTTCTCAAACTGTATTAGCAATTGTTTTTTCTTTCTGTTCTTAATTCTGAGTTTGTCAAACTCTTCCAGTGCACTGATCAGTTCTCCTTCCATGTCAACCACATCTTCTTCATCATTCTCATCACTGCCTGTGCTTTTATTATCATAATTCTCTTTGGCCATAAGCATGAAGTCATTTAGTTTATCTTCAATAGATGAATCATTATCTTCATCATCTGAAGGATCATCCTCATTGTTTGCACAAAGAATTTTCTTCTTAAAGTTATTCTCTTTAAAGAAATTTCTATGTTTGTATTTCTCCTCATCATCACAAGTCTGATCCTTTCCTTTGTGGGGACATTTGTTTGCAAAATGGCCTATATTACCACAGCTAAAACATTTGAAGGGCATCTTAACTTGGTACTTGCCTGATCCTTTCTTTAGACTTCTCACGAATTTTACTTCAATTTCATCAGGCTCAGAATCTTCATTCTTATCTTCTTTAAATGATGCTTCTCTAGAGGTGGGTTTATCTGTAACTATCCTCATCTCATATGCAGTCAAGGTTCCTAGAAGTTGATCAAAAGATAAGGTTTTTATATCATTAAGTTCTTCTATAGTAGAGACCTTCAGGTTGAACCTATCTGGGAGAGATCTCAAGATTTTATGAACAAAAGAAGGTTCCCCAATTGTTTCACCAAGTTCCTTCATTGCATTTACCATTTCTTCTACTCTCAGAAAGTATTTTCCAATAGTTTCATCTTCTTTCATATGTATCTTTTCAAACTGTACTCTGTAGGTTTGAAGCTTGGCATCTTTCACCTTCTCATTACCTTCATAGTTGTTAATGAGTTTGTCCCACATTTCTTTAGTAGTTTGAAGATGCATCACCTTCACAAACTTGGCTTCTGCAAGTCCATTCAAGATAGCATTCATTCCCTTAGCATTAAAGCTAAATTCTAACTTATCATAATTGGAAGCTAGCACAACAGGCTTTATGTATCCAGTCTCTACTACATCCCATACATCAGCTCCTAAGTCCATTAGGTATGTTCTCATTCTAACCTTCCAGAAGGAAAAATTCGTTCCATCAAATAGAGGAGGTCTAGTGACTGAAGTCCCTTCATGGCTTGTCATGTTTAAGATCTAGGATCTACCCTTAGATAAAAGGGGGCCGACTATGATACCAATTGTTGGACAACTGAGAGGGGGGGGTGAATCAATTGTTACCAAGCTTAAACAATTATGCTTCTTTTAAAACTCTTTGCAGAAACACTGAATGATGATCACAATAATGTAGGGAAATAAACACTAGCACATTCAACATCAGTCACATATATGAGAAACACAGAGACATATATTTTCCGAGGAAACCCATACAGGGTAAAAACCTCTTTTTCTTTATATGATAAGTAGTAATTACATTCTTTACATTATCATACATATGAGCACCAACTCATGATGAGGCTACAACCTCTGTTTTGCAAGCTGCAACTTGCTGAGAGCACTAACTCTCTATTTTCTCTAGCACCCACTAGAAGGAAGCACCAACTCCCTGGTTTCTCTAGAACCAACTAGAAGGAAGCACCAACTCCCTGGTTTCTCTAGCACCAACTAGATGGTTTCTCTAGCACCAACTAGAAGGAAGCACCAACTCCCTGGTTTCTCCAGCACCAACTAGAAGGAAGCACCAACTAGAATGAAGCACCAACTCCTTGAGTGTTTCCAACACCAACTGGATGGAAGAACCAACTTCCAATCATGCAGGCAACCAACTTGTATAATAGAGAACAATAGTTCTCCCTTGCACCACCCTACCACCCTAGTTTCTCTGGATGCAACCAGATGGAAGCTACAACTCCCTGTGTTCAAGCACCCACTTGAACCTCTGAGGACAACAGTCCTCCCGAGCACCTCCCAACCACCCTAAAATATAAATTCTTTGTTACTCAAACTTATTACAGTGATATAATGTTCAACAATGGCTTACTAGACTCATCACTGTTCTGTTGCATTTCGTTACTCTGTCTGCCTCATTGCCTTCCTACACACATCACTTGCGCTATCTGTTCTTCTGCCTTTTATGCTCTGTGTGCCATACCCATTCACTGCACAGATCCTCTTCTGTTCAATTCAGCTGCTACACTCTCCTCCTTCTTCACACATGAATCACCTTAACCAACAACAACCACAACAAAATCCAATAGCAATAGCAACAACAACACCATCTCTTGACGCAGCCGCACCCGCAGGCATGCCCGCTCACAGGATATTCTCTTTACTCAGCCCGAAGAACACTAACTGGTCCTTCTATTTCCCTATCGGGAAAATCCACACCCACAGAACTATCGCTCGATCCCCTCTCTGTGCTTATCGAGGAATCAGACTTCGTGACTTCACGATGTCAAAGGTCGATCACTGGGCTCTCGAATCCCCAAGACCCGATGGTCAGTCAACGCTGACTTTTCTCTTTCCTCTATCAGAACTTTTCCTATCGCGATTTTGGTTCTCGCGATGCCAAGCAACTCATTTTTACCAACTCCCGATACTCGATACACTGAACTCCAACGCACATGGGAGTTGTCCCCTCAGCTTCCGTCACTTCAATCGGGATTTCAGATTTTTCTAAATAGCGAATCCTGATGTCAAATATTTTGGGACTTTACTTTCCCCAAACGTCGATATTGTGTGCCACCTGTCCTCCACCAACTCCTGCTGTGGCCCCACACTATCCTTTCACCGTCAGGATATCGCGTTCCATGATATCGCAATTCCTGATGCAATAATTTGGAGCCTCGACTCAAGAAACCCCGATCCACGATATGCGTGTGAATCCAACGATCCTCGTGATCCTGATCAACGGCTCCACCCTTCCTGAGATTTATACCTCCCAAGAATACCGGTGATATCTTTCCTTGTACCTCTGTGAGATCTGACGGCTCACGGGATGTCACGAAACCTCCTCTAAGAATTTTGATCATCTATTTCTTCCAATGAAACTCGCGGAACCACTAAGTGTCCCTCTCCACGGAACTCATTCGCCTACTTGCAAACCTGCGGCACTTCTTGCCAACCTTCAAGGCACAATCTCATTGCACTGTCTTTCGACAAACTTAAAGGCCTATCCTTCCTGAGATTTTCCCACTTCTTTAAGTTCTTAAAAGGAAACTCCTTGCTCGCATTCCTTGCGGAAAACCTTCAATCACAACTAAGTGTTGAAGTCTCCAACTATGCGCACGCCTACAACAGCAGTCTTCCAACTCTTTACTCAGGTTCGCAACCCTGATACTTTTTCCTGGCCTGCGCACTCCTTGCACGTCTCCTGCAACTCAACTGTATCCTTGGGTTGAATGCGGACAAAAGTTATCTCTATTCTGAACCCTCTGTCAACGCACTCCTTGCGGACAATTCGAATGCACTCCTTGCAGGAATTCTCTGGCTCAAATAGAGAAACAATTGAAACTCATTCCTTCTTCCTTTCAGATTCCAAACTCACCATGAAATCACATACACAGCAATAAAACAAATACATGACAGGAAGCAAACATTCATGAGCATAACATCAATACACAGAGAATCAGACACACAACCATGAATTTGAACCAATCTTCTTCTATTAATTCAAATATCAGTACATGGGTGTTCTTTACATAACTCTCTGCTTGCTCTTCTTCCTGAATGCTCTATCTCTTCCCATGAATTCTCTCCTATGCTCCGGATAATGTTAGAAAGATACAATGAGGGTGCCTATATTCGTTTTCCCTCCTGCTTTCTAAAATTGTCTAGTCTAGAATTAAAATTCTATCTACCTGCATTAACTATATTAAATGTCATCTATCTACTAAGGACAAGAGCTATCCGCTCAAGGTCCATTTACAATACACAAGTATGCCTCATCTTAAATGACTCATTTAACATCATGCAACAACTTCCAAGGCAATTTCAAAATCTGTACTGGTTTATCCAGCTGTCCTCTGCTTCCGTGTTGGCTCGCTTGATGTGTTGGCAATGCTCCTGCATCATACTCCTCGGCTTGAAAACTTTAATGGGCTCCTATCCATGAGCTCTTGCACAGTCTATCCATGCCTTTGTATCTCTACTTCAGTCTCCTAGCTGGCATCTTCCACTAGATGGCCCTTCCATTTGACTAGATACTCATAGTATTCTTTCCTCCTGGTCTTCTTACCCACTCTCTTATCCAGTATGCACTCCATCTGTGGCTTCTCTGCAACTGGCATCTATTTCATCCACTAGATCATTGGCTCCCCTGTTCCAATCTCTGCTTCTCCAGCCTTGTATGGGTATAAATCTATGACATTGAATATCGGAGATATTCCGATCCCATCCGGTAACTCGATCTCATAAAGCATTTTCCCCAAATTTTCTCAAGACCTTACATGGTCCGATTTTCTTCATATTTAGCTTATTGTATGTTCCCCTCGGGAACCTCTCTTTCCTCAAGTGTGCCAAAACTAAATCACCAACTTCAAACTGAAGTTTCCTCTGATGCTAATCTACTCTGCGCTTGTACTCATGACTTGATTCCAGCAATCAGTTCTTCACCTGGCTGTGAAGTTCCTTCATCGCTTCAGTGAATTCCTCTGCACTAGCGCTGCTAGTTGTAGTCTGTTCTGAATCCCTCAACTTAGAAACTCCTCTTGGTTGTGTACCATACACAATCTGAAATGGGATTTTTCCTGTACTCTGATTCACTGAGTCGTTGTATGCAAACTCTATTTGTGGCAATACACTATCCCACTGGCTATGTTGCTCCATCACCAAGCTTCTCAGAAAGTCTCCCAGACTTCTGTTCACTACTTTTGTTTGCCCATCTATCTAAGGATGATAGGAAGAACTGAACACCAAGTTAGTTCCCAGCTTCTTCCATAAGGTCCTCCAAAAATGCCCTATGAATTTCGTGTCTCTGTCCGAAACTATACTTTTTGGAAAACCATGAAGTCGGATGACCTATTTGAAAAAAAGATTTGCGATGTGAGTCGCATCACTGTTTTTCTGGCATGGGATGAAGTGTGCCATCTTAGAAAACCTATCCACTACCACAAAGATTGAATCAATGCCTCTTTGTGTCCTCGGCAACCCCAATACAAAATCCATGCTTATCGCCTCCCATGGCCTCTCTGGTATGAGTAATGGCTGATAGAATCCTGCATTTTTCTTCCTTCCCTTTGAATGATGGAAAATATTACATCTGTCTACAAAAATTTTGACATCTGCTCGCATTCTTGGCGAAAAATATGACTCATTCATCTTCGCGAATGTCTTATCATGGCCAAAATGTCCTGCTAATCCACCACTATGTTTCTCCTTCAACAAGTTCTCCCTCATGGAGCATTTGGGAATGCATAGTTGATTGCCTCTGAACAATAATCCCTCCTGGATCATATAGTCTATCCACTGACTTTTGTCTTTGAGAAATGGATTCTCAGCTGCTTCATATGCTTCCTTGAAATCTTGATCATCTGCATACATGTTCCTGAGATCCTCAAAACCTAGCGTTTTGACTCGGAACTCCAGCAACAACAAACACTTCATGCTCAAAGCATCAACCACTTTGTTAGCAGTACCAGAAATATTCTTAATCACAAAAGTGAAATTCTTCATATACTCAAACCATTTGGCATGTTTCTGATTCAACTTCTCCTGTTGAGTCACAAACTGTAATGCGTGGTTATCACTATATAAAACAAATTCTTTTGGGATTAGGTAATGCCTCCACTTCTTCAATGCCTGTATGATAGCATAAAACTCCTTATCATACGTGGAGTACTTCAATTTTTCTTCATTTAGCTTCTCGCTGAAATATGCAATCGGTCTGTCTTCCTGACTCAAGACCGCTCCTATGGAAAATCCGCTTGCATCACATTTCACTTGAAACATCTTTAGGAAATCCAGCAACACCAAAACTGGTTGTTCCGTAATCTTCCACTTCAACAGATTGAATCTCTTCTCAGCCTCTGCTGTCCAGTGAAAAGACTTATGCCACTTCTTTATTGTATCCATCATCGCTGCGCTAATTCCACTGAAATTCCTGATGAATTTCTGGTAGAAACTAGCCAGTCCATGAAAACTCCTCACCTCGAATATATTCCTCGGTGATGGCCAATTCTTGATCACTTCCACCTTATCCGGATCCATCTTCAATTCATTCACAGATATAACAAAACCTAGGTAAATGAGCTCTATCTTCATGAATGAGGACTTCTTCATGTTAATCAACAGCTTCTCCTACTGTAGCTTCTTCATCACTGTAGCCAAATGCTTCAAGTGTTCTTCCACTGATTTACTGTAAATCAGTATGTCATCCAAATACACAATGATGAACTTCCCGATGAAATCTCTTAGGAATTCATTCATCAACCTCATGAAGGTACTTGGCATGTTTGTTAAGCCAAACGGCATAACAAGCCATTCATACAAACCTTCGTTTGTCTTGAATGTTGTCTTCCATTCATCGCCTTCTCTCATACGAATCTAGTGATATCCGCTTTTTAGATCAATCTTTGAAAAATACCTTGCCCCACTCAGGCAATCCATCAGATCATCCATCCTCTGCAATGGAAACCTGTACCTGATGGTTATCTTGTTGATGGCTCTTGAGTCGGTACACATTCTCCAACCTCCATCCTTCTTTGGACTGAGTACCATTGGAACAACACACGGACTCAAGCTTTCTCTGACTAATCCTTTGTCCAATAAATCCTGGACCTGCTTCTTGACCTCTTCATTCTCTTGCGGTGTCAACCTGTACGCGGATTTATTCAGCAAACTGGCCCCTGGTATGAGGTCTATATGATGACTCACACTCCTCATCAGTGGCAACGAACGAGGTAGTTTTTCCACTATCATGTCAGTAAACTCTTCCAGTAGTCCCTGAATTTCATCTGGTAAATCATCCACTCTTGTACTAGTCAGAACAATCCTTGGTTTCCTGACCACAAAGAATTGTGGATCTTCTTTCTTCTTCACCTCCATAAGAAGTTCCTTCTCACTCATGAGAAGTACTGTGTTGCTTAATTCCGGCTTCACCTCCTTATCCTTTATCGGAAGCAACATGTGTGTCCTCCCATTCTTCTCTAGGGTACATGTGTTCATTCGCCCATCATGAATCACATTTCTGTCATATTTCCATGGTCTACCTAGCAATAGATGACATACATCCATGGGAATAACATCACATAAGATCTTATCATTATATCCACCTATCTTGAATTCAACCAAGCATTGTTTAGTAACAGTTACTTGGTGTCCTTTTTGTAGCCACGAAACTCTGTATGGGCTTGGATGATCAGTCGTCTCCAGCTCCAGCTTCTCTACCATCTTAGTTGAAATGAGATTATCTGTGCTACCGCTGTCCACGATAACCCTGCACACCCTGTCCTTGGTTTTGCAAGCAGTTCTGAAAATTCTAGTTCGTTGAGCTGAGTCCTCCACGTCCTTCTCGGGTGTTAAGAGAACCTTACACATCATCAATGACCTTCCTCCTTCTGCATCTTCTGCCTCAACATCCCGCCTCTACGCTTCGGTGATGTGAGCTTCCCCGATGTCCTTCTTTTTCTTTGGACACTCGTAAGACTTGTGCCCATTCTTTCCGCATGTGAAGCATGTGATTACTCCACCACTTCCTCTTCCTCTACCTCTAGTACGAGGAAACATATTATTATCAGCATATCCTCTGCTCTGCTCTGTATGTTTCCCTCTCTATTCAACATGCTGGCCTTGCTGTGAACTTCCTCCTCTCTCAGTTCTAGTCTGAGGCTTTTTCTAGTCATCCCTGGGTTTCTGGTTTCTTTCTTGGGCAAATGACTTGCCTCTTGGTTGACTTCTGCCTTGCCCTCTTTGACCTTGTTTATAGCTCAGCTTCTCCTCTGCTTTGAAATCCATCTGATAAGAATCCTCCACAGTTCGAATGGTTACCATGCTCATCTCGTCCTGGATATCATATCTCAGGCCATTCATGTATCTAGCAACTTTTTCATCATCGCTCTCCCGATGACCTACCTTGATGTTCAGTCGATAGAATTCCTCAGTGTATTCCTTCACTATCATCAGCTTCTGTCTCAGGTTCTGCATCCTCCTGAACAGAGTGATTTGATAATCTCTAGGGATGAACTTTGACTTCATCTTTGCAATCATTCGATCCCAACTTTTAATTTTCTGCTTACCCTTGCAGCGTCTATCTGCTTGTAGCTCATCCCACCACAATGTTGCATGTCCCTTCAAGCGCGTGATAGCATGCTTGACTTTCTTGTCCTCTTTGACTTCTTCATAGTCGAAGTAAGTATCTAGAGATCTAATCCAATCTAGAAGCTCCTCTGCATCCAGGTTTCCCTCGTAAACTGGAATGTTTATTTTTGCCTTTGCACCCATCCGTGCAATAGCTCTGATCAAACGCTCGTTTGATGCATCTTCGACTGCAACTTCCTCTTCATGTTCAGCTTCCATTTCATTATCGAAATCACTCAGATCCCCTACACTAGTTGTGCGTCTTTGCGCTGTCTCCATGTCTTCGAGTCTTGCTCGGAGATCACACATATGTATCTCCATTTCTGGATTTTTTACTTGCTTGCCTCTTCTCCGCACCTCCCTATCCTTTGGATCGGGTGACTGCACGTCCCTTCTCCTGGGCAGCATGGTGAATTCCCTTTCTCTACTATAGAAAGAAAATAATTCTTCTGTGCTCTAATACCAAACTGACGTGTGTATCAGAGTGCTTTCCTCCCTTGCCTCTTCCTGCCTGAAATATACAAGAAATATTCGGGCTCTGATACCAAACTGACGTAGCTACACTCGCAGGCACGCCTTCTCACAGGATCTTCTCTTTACTTGGCCCGAAGAACACTAACTGGTCCTTCTATTTCCCTATCGGGAAAATCCGCACCCACAGAAATATCGCTCGATCCCCTCTCTGTGCTTATCGGGGAATCGAACTTCGTGACTTCACAATGTCAAAGGTCAATCACTAGGCTCTCGAATCCCTGAGAACTGATGGCCAGTCAACACTGAATTTTCTCTTTCCTCTATAGGAACTTTTCTTATCGTGATTTCGGTTCTCATGATGCCAAGCAACTCGTTTTTACCAACTCCCGATACCCGATACGCCGAACTCCGACGCACGTGGGAGTTGTCCCCTTAGCTTCCGTTACTTCAATCCGGATTTCGGATTTTGCTAAATCGCGAATCCTGATGTCAAATATTTCAGGACTTTACTTTCCCCGAACGTCGATACGGTGTGCCACCTGTCCTCCACCAACTCCTATTGTGGCCCCACACTATCCTTTCACCATCGGGATATCACGTTTCACGATATTGCAATTTGTTATAACCCAAAAATGCACCACACAGGTTTACCTAGCATCAGGCCAACTCATGCCTCTTCCTAGCCAAAGCCATGTTGAACAAATCCTCAAAAAACCACTTAAATCAAGGGACCTGCGCCCTAACCTTTCACTGGGCGCGGGTGACCACTTGCTGACCTTCTACTGCACATAGGTATCCATGGGCTAACCCACTACAGCCCGCGGGTACCTAACAAAGCAAAAAATCAGGAAAGTTTCTGCCGGGACACGAGGCTTTTTGTCAGTTAACTGGAAATCTTTGCCATGCATGGCCGAGAGTTCGCCTAAAACCCTAGCTCCTTCTAGCCTATAAAAGGAGGGGTAGGGGTACTATTCAAGGGAGAAAAAATCATAGCGAAGAAACTCTGCCAAATTGCCAAGTCAGTTTTGTCCCACCCCTTTAGCCTTGCCTCAAGCTTTAGGAGAAATTCAAGTAGCAGCAATTGGAGGACAAAAGAAGAGGAGGATCCCAGGATCAGGATCGAGGAATGGTGGCCGGTCTCAGAAATCATTGTAAGTGATTCATATTGAGATTAATGAAAAATATGCTTTTCCCGTCCCAAATACATGAGTCTTATCTATGTTATTTGATTTGTGCTTAAACTCTAACCCCCTAGTAGATCAATAGCATGCATGTGTATTTTTGTCTTGATTGCAGGGAAGCTTTGTGGAAGGAGCAGCAGTAGCAAGGAGATAAAGGCTCAACGGAGGATCTACTTCAACCGTCGATAAAAAGGTTAGTTGATTTTTCCCATGTGTGCATGAGAAAAGGGGTTGAGATTTTGGGTAGAAGGTTAAAAGTTATATCTTAAGGGTCATGATCTGCGTACAAGTTTAGAGCCCTAGCTTGTTAGTCCGTAGGGTAGAATACCCCACAACAGAATTGGCGACTCCACTGGGGAGAGTCTTACTCTTAGGGTTTCCGGATTTGGTTAAAGATCTTTTGAGTAGATCAAGGAAGTAGAGCTTCAGTTTCTTTGCTTATTTTGTTTTCTATTAGTCAAAAGCTAGCAGGGAACCTGGTCATCAATACCAATTTTCCTTGACTGACACTTGACATTTAGTCTCGGGACACACAGAGGTACCCGCGACCTGCAAGAGGCCTACACGTGGGTAACCCGCACCCTAACTGTCTACAACACACGTGTATCCGCGGGCTATAGTAGTTTCAGTAGCGTGTAGTTTTCAGGAAGCTAGAGAGGCAGTCTCCTCTTCCGTGTCATAAGTTTATCTTCTCAGGGGGCTTTCTGGATCCTGTCTGGATCTTGATTGGTTTATTGTCTTGTGTTTCAGTCTGTCTTGTTGTGTGTTTCTTTACATTGGTTTTTCTCTTTTTGCAAATTTGCTTTTTCTGTTAAAGTGATAGCATCTCAGCCTGTCAGAGACTCTGGTTGTCGGTACCAGAAGCCTTGTTCAGGACTAGACTGTCTGTGTGTGAATTGATCTTAGTTTTTAAACATACTCGTGGCCTGCTTAGTTTTAGCACGCGAGTACCCGCGCTCTGTAGAAGTGCAGCACGCGCTTACACGCGGGCTGTCTTGGTGACAGTCGCGGGTCTATTAGGTAGCTTTTCAGCTTGGGTGGGGCAGTCATCCCCTCCTGTGGTGAGAAGAGCTCCTCTCAGGAGTTTAGAGTCTGGGGCTGCACAGTCAGCAGGTTAGGGAATTTCTCCCTTAGCTTGTGCTTGTTATTTGATTTTTTGATAGAAAAGACAAAAGAGAAAAAATATTTATTTCATGGTTTTTAGGAAAGTGTTCGAATCGGTGTTGTCCTGATTGCTTTTCAGCATTTTTTGTGCTCTGATTATGTTTGCGATCTGCGCTTTAAGCCAGAGTTTTCTTTTCATTCTCTTGGTTTTTATCTTGTCATCATTTTTCCTGGTTGCATTATTTTGCAATAAATAAATAAAAAATTCATTTTTCATTGTCTTCTTGGTTTGAAGATTTTGTTGTTGCGTCAGTAGCTCAGAAAGAAGTCTTTTTGTATAATTTTTTTCAGTATAATTCAAAGTATAAGTAGCTCGCAGATCTGAGCAAAAATTCTGTAGGATTGCTACATGGAATCTTGTGAAAGTTGAAAAGAAAAAAAAAAAAAAAACTTTTTGAAAAGTTGTTGGTTTTGCATTGTTTGAAGAAGTTTTGTTTCCAAGCATTTTTTGTGCATTTTTCTTTGAGTCTGTTTTAAACACCATCAGTTTCACTTCCGCACCTTGAGATTTAAAAATCCCATTAAAAGAAACGCTAAATAAAATCAAGTAGACTTTTTTGTTTATAGGGTGCATTCACTAGCTTTGGACTAGGGCCTTGGAATAGGTTGGAGAGTTAATTCTCTAAGGCCACCTAAACTAAACATTGGAGTCTGTCATTTAGGGAGTGTAGAAGTCCATTTACGGAAAGTTATTCAGGACCCCCCTCTAACACAGGGGCTAAACACGAGGTCACGTAAGGAAAGGCAGTGGAGATAACCCCTCCAAAGATGGACCGAGTGTTGTGGAGAACACATATAGAGGATCTGTTAAGGGATTCCGTCGTTAGAATTTTCCATGGAGCTTCGTGGGTCTTGAATCCGTTCGAGGTCCTCAGTCGTCTTCTGGAACACTTGCTCTCGATACCCTTGACAGGTTTCGGGCTTGATACCCTGCTCATTGTGGTCTTCCGACTGTCGACTGTACCCGCCTGATAGTTGTTCACGTGCTGGAAAACTAGTTGCCTATATTTTCTAGGGACATACACAGGTGACTGCGGGGGTATACCGCGGTACCTAGGATGGACTTTGGACCAACGCTTT
>CBVK0100043033.1:22277-42014 GCA_900067695.1 Picea abies | reverse complement strand
TTTCTCTGATTAATAGAAATTGTGTATTACTGTATATCTATGTTTATGGTTGCATCTCTCATACATTTTTGCTATATTATTGAATATCTGCAATATCTCTGTGCATTTCTTTATTATATCTTCGCTCTCATCTCGTGCCGAAATTAATCCGGATCAACGTAGCCCCACATTGGGGTGAACCACGTATATCTTGTGTCTTTGGTTTGCTTTGCACTTTGTTGGTTATGTTATGAATCTTCTCAGTGCCTTGAATGTTATGTATGATAGATAGATCTGTTGTTTCTTAGCGTTTTACTTGTTTTAAGGACGAATGAATGTTAGATCTAACTCAATGCTATGTGCTAAGTGGTGGAAATGCTTAATTTTTGTTGCTACTGCGCTGATCCATATTAGGGTTTGTTCTATGATGTTAATAAAGATAATGAAATAATTCTTATCATCTTATAAGTGTTAATAGAGTACTTTGTGAAGTGTTATTATCACATATCTGTGTCTCAACTTGGTTACAGACACCTGCGTCCTGTAACCCCCCCTGCTTCTACCTCAGGTGAGACTTCGCCTACTTCAAAGGTGTTGTCGAAAGGGCCAGTAGTTAGGATTTTGTTGGTGCATTGTTGAAGCATTGAACCTTGAGTCTACCCCTGTGCCAATAGTGCACAAGACGTCGCCAAAATATACAATCATTAAGGATGACACAGACCTCATGGACGAAATGGTCCAAGACCAAACATTGAAGGATTTTGAAGAAGCCCAACACCAAAGGGACTGAATCCAGGACGAGTTGGTCGACGTGAGGCATCTCCTAGAACAGATCAGATAAATGCATAGAATGGGCAGAGTAATAGAGTCAGTCCCTGTAGCATCACAAACAGGAGATAAGGTTGTGCCCAACGAGAAGGATATGATCCAGATGATAGCACAACCGAGCTCGACATTTCACGTTACAACCAACATATTGTGCATGGATGATATTGTAGGCTAGACACCCTTGAAATATATGTCACAAATACAGTTGGTAATGGGGCGGATACCAACCAAGGCATTGTATAAACTGCAAGTCACTGTCATGGAGGAGGTACAGTCGCATGCACACACAGACATAACAGAAATGAAGCACACAAAGGAAAACAAAGAGGGGTTGCAGTTGGTTCTCGAGCAAGTCAAGCTCGAGACCAAAGACGAAAAGGATCATGTGGCTATGATCGATAAGGGATTGGATGTAGCCTATGACCAAATTCCAAAGAACGCTAAAATAAAATATCCCATGATGAGGCAGAAAATTGATCAGATTGTGCAAACATTCGATCAATACATACAGGAGATCGAGAACCTTTGGGAACAACTCACCCTACCACTCCCCCGAAGGTGAAGGAGCAAAGGAAGCAGGAAGCAGCATGGCAGATGGAGGAAATAGAACAGAAATTCAGCGCAGCTGTCAACTTTTTTGATAGAGAAACACAACTATGGACAAAGCTAGAGGAGGATCAATAGGTCCAACAATGGGATCAGGAAGAGGAGAAGATAAGCACAGCTATCCAAGACCTCAAACAGAGGCACAAGACGATGAAAATGATTGAGTTCCTAAAATGAGTACAATATATGAAGAAGTTGCAAGCAGAGCTCATAGTCGCTCAGACACAGAAGAAGGATATACAATCTCAAATGGGACCTCTCCAAGACCTAGCAACTAAGGTCATTGCACAGGAAGAAGAGGAAAATAAGAACATGGCACAAAATCAGGGAGAGTGCACATAGATAATTAGCGAGGATATTACAGTGAAAGTATTGGACACACTCAGAGAAAAGACCGCGCAGGCTCAAACACAAGCAATGGAACTCACAGAGAAGCTACAGACTCTTGTAAGAGCTGTTGAAGAAGTGCACACAGTTTAGGTGGCTCGGTACGAGCCACATGTCAGTGTTGGGGGCATGTTGGACATAGACCTAGTCAGGAGAAAATGATATTTTTGGGAAGAGAAGCACGAAAAGAGGAAATGCCAACTTCAAGGAAAGGCGACACATGTGAGGGAAGCAGGCGAGGCACGCATGCAAGGAAAACCTAACGACTCTAGGGTTATCTTTTTTGTAATGTATTGTAATTTATGATGAGCCAAAAATATAAATATGTAGTACTTAGACAGAGAGACGAACCAACCGACCAAGAGGGAGAGAGAGAAGGTAGAGAGAATGGATGGTAGAGAGTTGTAATAATTGTACTATTCAGTAAGTTAGTGAGCTAGAGAGGCAGTGAGCTACTCGATCCCGAGGGTTAGATTGTAGGCTGAGGATCGTGGTGCAATCTAGTCATCCTCATAGGGATTGAGGAGCCAGTTGAAGAGAGTAAGATCTAAGATTGTAAACACATGTGGCGTGACATATTACTGAACCATAATAAAGAGCTTGAGAGCCATATATTTGTGGACGTATCCCAGAAAGGGGTGAACCACGGTAACACCTGTGTTGTGTGAATGAATGCATGGGTCTTTATTGTTGTTAAGTGGTTAATGTTAGATGAATGAATTAACTAGTTAGATCTGGTATTTAACATGCATGAATAGAATGATTGCTATAATCAATTGTTAGACTGAATAAATAAAGATTACAAGATACAACCACAGATCTCCACTCATTCCCAGGTTTCAAACACTTCAGTATTGAAACCACCCATAGAGCTATCTCGGGTGAGACTGCATAGTGCACTCTGTGTGTTGTGTTGCCTTCTGGTCTACCAAAGGGGCCGATAGTTTTAGATGGATTTTGTTGGGAGCTTATCAAATCTGAATTGGGGTCAATCTATGACAACAAGGTATCCTAAGTATAAGAGTAGAGAAAAGACGAACAGTTTCCTTCAAACCTTCATTGGATATGGTGGATTATTCCTTTACAACATCCAGGAAACTCATGATTGTATTTCTTTCCTTTTATTTTTCCTCAAGTTTATGGATTTTTTCTCCATATTCTACAATATTTATCCTCTATGTCTTAGAAAGAGCACCCTATTTTTGGTGTTCTACTCTTAAATTCTCCATTTCCAGCATATATGTCTTCTTTAATTCCTCTACCTCAGCTCTATGTGGTTGATATTTCTCATTGATTTGGTATCTGAAGTCATCTTCCAATTTAAAATTTTTTTTTCAATTGTTCCTCTAGGAATAACACCTTTTCCTTGTAGTTATCTAAGGTGGCACTGAGTTCACTGATAGTAATTGAATTTTCCCCTGCAAAGGCACTTAGAGAAAACATTACATATTTAGTGTTCTTTTTGGGATATTTCCCAAGGTTCCATGAAATTATATGATCTAGTTCCTCCTTGTTGGGAGTGTATTCTTTCCTTTACCTATTTGTTGATCTCTTTTCAATTCGTCTTTTGGATTTGCTGAAAAAATACTCTCCCAGAGACACCACAACATCATCAAAATCAACTATCTCCAAAGAGGTGTAAGAGAAACCAATCGGTATTGTATTGAGTGGTGTATCGGGGTTAATGGGAGAACCGATCAATGTCATCCCCTATGTTGTGTTGTATCTAGAGATTTTTTCTTTAACCTCCTCCAATTTCCTCTTTTTATGTTTCTCTCCTTCAACTACCTCTTCTTCTTTTCTTTCGGTTTCTACTTCTTCCTTCCTTTTCTTCTCTTCCTCCACTTTCTCTTTCCTCCTCCTTTCTTCCTCTTCTTTTTCCTTGTTTTAATCTCTCTTCTTATTATTTTTTCTTCAATTCTTGTTCTTTACTCTTTGTTTCTCCCTCTTTTTTCTACTCCTTCTTCTTCAATTGATCCTCTACCTCTAAAAAATTATTTTCTTGTTCATGTTCCTTTTCTTTCAGAGCCTTCTTCTTAGCTTCATCATGTTCTTATTCAATTTCTAACATTTTTTCTCTCTATTCATTGGATGTTCTCTTCATCTCCTCTTGGTCAGCATATAATGTTTCTTGTTCTTAGTTGTCCTGAATAGTGTCATCCATGTTTTGTGTTGGAGCTAGATCCTTTGTCTTTATCCTCCTCATGTTTCCTCTTTTTTTTTGTTTCTCTACTTTAGTTTCCTCTTCTTATTTTTTGTTGGTTTATGCTTATACTTTCCTTTTCTTCTCTTCCTCTTATTTCTCTAATTTTCTCCTTCTGTATTCATCTTATTTTTCCTTGTTTTCAACTCTCTTTTTTATCTTATTCTTCATTCAATTATTCTTTTTTCTTCTTTGCGTCTTCCTCTTTTTTCTACTCCTTCGTCAATTTCTCGTCTTCCTCTAAATATTTATTTTCTTGTTCTTGTTCCTTTTATTCTTGAGCCTTCTTCTTGGCTTCATCTTATTCCTATTCAGTTGATAAAAATTATTCTCTTTATTCATTGGCTATTTTCCTCCTCTCCTCTTGGTCATCCTATAACTTTTCTTGTTCTTGGTTGTCCTGAATGTTATCCAAGACATATTGATAAGACATGACTCCATAGAAAATAATATCCAGGACATATGTCCATGTTGGAAAGGAGGTATCATTCACAAGGTTTTAAGATGATCTTATACCACACCTATGGGGTCATGACCTATGGGAAAATATGTACACATAAATTACTCCTTGAGATTTGTGGCCTCCTTTCTAGCATGGGGACATTTAATAATGTAAAGGTTCCCACTTTGATGGGAAATTTTGGCCATATCCTCTTGGAACTTGCATATAAAAATGTAGTAATCCTTGTTTCCACTGTTTGATATGAAATTTCTCTCATGATAACTATGTGAAGGATATATTTGGGAAGTATATGTAGGGAAGAAGTGCACCCAAAGACCTTGATATAGGTATAGTGTTTCTCCATATACCAGTCTCCTATATCCATGAGGGATACAATGGTTCCCTGTGAAAATCGTTGTAGAGGTTGATTGAATATGACAAAGAATATAGGTGCAATAAAATGATCACATATATCATATAAAATTTTCTTATAGTTCCTATCCCATAATTCAAAACAATATACATGCATAGGGGGTAAAGTATGGTTCCATTCCTAACCCAATGTAGGAAAATGGAATCGACGAACATATAGCATCAATTAAATATGCAGACATATAAAACATGGTATTTTGATTCTTGGAGCCCCCCTAACAACTTAAAAGATGTTGGAAGATAATATTTGGGCCCAATTGAAGATGTGTCTTGCTTCATATACATAGTGCATGATAGATCCCATTTTAGATTGAAATGTGTACACCCTTATTTTATGTACATCTTACAAATTAGTGATACCAGTATCTTGTAGGGTTCTTTGAAGTGTTGGATAGGATATATTATACTATAATTTACAGTAAAGGGATTGTATTCATCCCACCAATATATAATTAGTTCTACCATTTTGATATTTTCCCTCTTGAAGGTATCCAAAAAATATTTGTTCAAGTATATTTTGAGTTTCTGCAGTTGGCACCTTTTATGTATGTCATCTGGTTGTAAATAGGTGAGAGGGGTTTGTCGATGTTTAGATTGGTAAAAATCTCAACAACAACCTAACGAGGATAAAATCCCCCTGCGTTTTTATAGAGGTGGTACTCCTTTGTTATTGCTTGACATAAATTATGAAAATACAATTTCAAATATAAAATAATATTCACAAAGAATAGTTCCTGAGAGAAGGACTAGGAATATTTTAAAGACTGAAATATAATATCTATACAATATTATATAGAAATAGGGAAACCATCATATGTAAAATAACACATTCCTCACATCCATCACAATATAAGTAAGATTTGGTCACATTCATAAGACAGAGAAATATAATTCCACAATGCAGAGAAAATTAGAAGAGTATATTATTTAAATCTAGAAGAGAATATGATAGGCACACTTCAAAAATCTCATACTCAAAAATTCTAAGTCTGAGAAATCAATAAAGTTGCACCCTGAAATAGTTATCTAAGGAGTTCAAAAATAAAATTTTGGTTTTACAATGAAATATAAATTAAAAGATAGCATTCATCCAAATGGAATAGGATGGGACTCACATGGACCTTTGAAAGATAGATCTGAATTGTGATGGAATCTCCTCTCTTTATCTTCCTATTGGTGTGTCTTTTATATTCTTTGTGGTGAATCGACTTGGTTCACTATGTAAATATCCAAAATACTTGGAATATAAAGATATCCATAAGGACAATAATTAATATAAATGTATATGAGAATAAATAATATAGATGAGATTGATATGATGATTAGAACGAGAATGAGGGTATGTATATATACCCATGCAGGGGTGTTGTTTCATGAAGATACATGACCTTTCATCAGGAAGGTGTCTCTTCATAACATATTTATTTATTGAGCATTATTTATTATTATTAATCATTATTTATTTATATCTATTTTTATATATTTGTGTTCATAACATTACCTTCCCCTTAAAAATGCTTTGTCCTCAAAGCATACTTATGGAAGACTTATCTCTTGCTCTGGATTGTAATATTTTCTCATGATTCTTCAATCTTGAGTTAATGATCGTTGAGGACCTGAGACGATAAGATCTTCTAATCCTTGAGTATAATTGTTGAATTGTAAAGGAGTCTTCCCACCCTAATTCGATCTTTTGTAAAACTGGGTGTTTATAGGGTTCTTGGAAAGAACTTGATGTATTTCGACTCCCATGATAGCTTCTACTTTGAGCACCACTTGTAGTGGAAGTAATATTCTTCTGCATATCATTCATTTTTTCTTGTTGATACATTGATTGTTTGAAGTATCAAATTTTGTGATCAGTATGTCAATAAGGCATCCTTGCAACTTGATCTTTACTCCGTATACTTGTAGCTTTTTCTTGATTAAATTTTGGAATTGAGTCTTCTTCATACCCCCGGCTTGATTCTACTTCGACATTTAACGACCTCTTTACATCAACTGGATTTTCATCCTTTTAAGTTGTAAGGTTGATTGGGTCTGCATTAAATCATTTATCTACAATTACGATTTTTACATCTGAATACTTCTCTAGTTCCATAGGTTCAGTCATTGTCTCTTTATCAACCAATGATTCCTTGTTTTTAAGTTGCTCTAACTTGTCTTGTAGTATCTTATTTTCAGTTTTTATCTTTTTAATATGTGTGAGTAAACTTTGATTATGAACTTTTAGGCATGAATTCTCTTCATCTTTATTAACGAAAACCTTGTCAAATTCATCTTGCATCTTGTGTAATGACTTTTTATTTTATCGAAGTATTACTTTTGAGATATCTTTAAATCTTTAAAGTCTTCTGATGTTACTGGATTTGACTCCAACGTAGAGTCATGTAATGTTATCTTTTTCTTTTTATATGAAAATGTCAAAAACTTTGTCTTTGTGTTTAGGATGAAGTATCCTAATGCTTCCATCCAGAATGAACCTAGAATTATGTCACTATCATGGCGAAATAAATATTTAACGATGAATTGTGATACAAAAGTATAGTCTCCAATTCTAAGTTGTAAATTGCTTAAGTCATATTTTTTTTCACCCATAGAGTCTACTATTCCATAATATTTGACTGAGAAATCACTAATTGGTTAGCACATTTAGTACTAACATAATTATTATCTTGAGTAGGAGCAATAGAGATAATAATATCCTTTCCTTCAAGTGTTCCTTTGATTCAAAATAACACATAAATAGTTTTACTCAATATTAGACTCCATTTTTCTTTCCTCGATAATTTACAATAAATAATACTTTTTATTAAACCCTTCTTAAGATTAATAATCTTTGGAAATTTATTTGTGTTTATACTTCAACACCCTTTCCTTTTGATTAAGTGGACTTTAAAATATATATTTTGGGAGAAATAAAGTATTTTGGGAGAAAAGATTAAAAGTATTTTGGGAGAAATAAAGTAATATATATATATATATATATATATATATATATATATATATATATATATATAAATACTTTTAATCTTTAACTTTTTCAAGTAATTATTCCTTAAAGGTATAAGATATAAAATACTCTTTTTAATAGCCTTTTCACCTTATAATTACACCTTCAATAATATTTTAATAACCTTTTTTTCTTTTAGAATTGAACTTTTTTTCCTCACTTATATAGTTTTTTTTTCGTTATATCTTTAAAGCGATTTAATGCTTTATTTATATGAAGTGTGGGTATATGAAAACCCTTCACGTTTTTTCATGTTTAAGGAGAACACTTCCAATTATCTCAATGCTTATAAATAGTTTAATCTTTGACCAGCACTATTTTAGCTACGGATTCTCTTAATTTTCCTTTTAATTTAACCTTTTTATATACACCTAGAATTGATGCGGTATGATGACCGGTCGCGATGGTCTGACAAGGGTCACGATGTGCTACTCGAAAGCTCCCGAGTGAATTTCAAATGGTGACCTTGTGGCTTCTTTAATACATGTAGGTAACCCACGATGATTTGTTTTTAATTCGAATCTCCACCCATGATAGTGAATATACAGCCAATAAGCTTTAGGAATGATAAGCTTCTAGATTATAATCTCTCTAGCAACTACTTGAATTTGGTTTTTAAGGTTCTAGTGAATCCTTATGATCATTGACAGTTTGGCAGTGAACCAATCGATCGATACGATTTTTTTTCTTACTCGTCAGGTTCTCACGAATCAGATTGCAGTGATTATTTCTAGGTGGCTCAATTCCACACACACTATTTTTCAAGAATATCTTTTTCCTATAGAAATCGGATCAACTCAACTAGTTATGTTTATTTTCAGATTTTACAGTGGAATATACCAATATGGTTTTTCTTTATAAATCTACAGTGGGATCAAAGGTCAAATTGTGATCAAAGACCTGAATAAATCAGAGAAATTTTTTTTGTGTGTGTGGCTACAAGTCTGTATGCCCAATGGTTGGATCAGAAAATGAGGCCTTGATACTAATGTGGTGAATCAACATGGTTCACTATGTAAATATTCAAAATACTTGTAATATAAAGATATTCATAGGGATAATAATTGATATAAATGTATATGAGAATAAATAATATAGATGAGATTGATAAGATGATTACAAAGAGAATGAGGGCATGTATATATACCCACACAGGGGTGTCGTTTCGTGAAGATACATGACCTTTCATCAAGAAGGTGTCTCTTCATAACATATTTAGTTATTGAGTATTAGTTATTATTATTAATCATTATTTATTTATATCTATTTTTATATGTTTGTATTCATAACAGTGTCTTTCGTTGGAACTAACTGACCAGTTACAATTGCTTCTTCTTGATCTAATTCAATTATTTTAGTTTTAAGTATTTCTTTAACCAATTCTCAATGTATTCTCTCATTGGTGCCATGATTGTTTTTTGTCTTACTTTAATATTAAATAATGAATTTTCTAGATCTTTGAAATCCATTGAAAGTTGATAAAGGGTGTCCTCAATGTCTTCATTTTTATTCACATAACTAACCAACCAACTTCCAACCTCTATTTTTGAATATTCATTCAAGTTATTGAACTTATCCATTGATGCAATATTCAATGAGTCCAACTTATCCTCCATTTGTTCTTTTGACCAGAGTATGGAATTTAATATCAAATGTGGGTCCTCCACATCTCTAGTTGACCTAGCTAAATCCAATTCAATTAATTTCAAATACAATTCTCCTCTTTTCATAGTTTTAGCATCACACTCGGCTAGCATTTCTTTTAAATTATTTATTCGTTTCAACCAACATGCCTTCAGTTGTTTTATACAGATTTTCGAAGACAAATCCTCTTCTTTTCTTCAGAACACGCTAAGACTTGAAACTTTTGCAACAAAGGTAGAAATGGCTCATTCGTAAAAAAAAAATCATCATTGTCAAGATCAACTTGAAGATATTGCCTGAAATTTGTTATTCTTGAGCCTAAGGAAACAAATATTGTTGTCAATTCCCATGTTTCAAGAATAAGGGACATTCTCTTTCCGATATTTTCCCCAACATACCTCCTAATGGAAAAAATTAGACTTGATGATCCTTTTAGTATTGAACTTGATTTTGTTCTTCCCTCGATACTTCTTAAAGGTTGTATGGTGGCAATTGGACCGATGAATAATGGTGGGGGAATTAAATCATTTTCTAATTCTTTAATTATATCATTTAAAATGGCATTTTCATTCTTTATATCTTCAATTTACATCTTTAGAGCTTCTCCTGTAGCTTCATGAATTTTTACAATTTTGGAGGGTGGAACTCCATTAAAGTCGAATTCTCAATTCCATTTTCCTTGAATCTTCTTATTTTTTGCATTGATTTTCTCAATAACTAATTTTCTTGAGTTTTTGTCAAATGCGGCACCATGCAGGGTCAGAGATTCATCTTCAAATAAAATTGGCTCTTAGGTGTCCAATTATGTTTCAATTGCTTTTATCTCTTGTATCCTTTGTTCTTCACCTGTAAATTCAATATCTTCAATATTTTCATCGACCTCCATGTCTTCTAGAACGATTTCCTCTTCGGGTATGCCCTCACTTTCTCCCTCTTTATTTGTTCCTCTTTTCCTCTTGCTAGTGACTAGGAGTTTGTGTGACCTTTCTATATTTCCCTTAGGATCATTTTATTCACCTCCATCATCAAAATTATTCTTCGAGGACTTCCTTTTCTCTTGAACTATAGACTGGGGTTTTCCTTTGGGTAGGCCATTTTCTCAGAAACATTAGGATATCGTGAAAATTTCTCATTCACGACGTTGTTTATGTTGATTAGTTGTATTGATGATTGTTTCAATAACTTCTTTCCTTTTCTCATCAGATGACACTTGAGGGTTTTGGCTGTCACCCTCTTCTTATCCAAACAAGACTGTGTTGGAAAATGATACATTATACCGTACATAAGTCATGTGTTTCATAAATAATTGACTAGGGTCAAAACCCTTGACTGCATTTTTTCATGCATGTAGCATCAGACATGTGCTTCCACATTAGCTTATGTCTAGCATGTGGAAGTCATTGTGAGACTTCTATATGTGAGACTTTACTTTAACTAAAGTAATTATTAAAGCAAAGTGTTTTTATTAGTGAGTTGATTTTTATTTCAGGAAAATGCTTTAATTAGCATTAGTGAATTAAATAATAGTCATTGATCTCAAGTGAGTTGAGAAGTAATCTCAGTCATCAATCACTTAGGAGATTAGGGTTAGTTCAGAACTCAATCTTATAACAGCAAGGCTAGGGTAAAGGAGAATATATTTTTTTGGCGAGAAACCAAGGTGAGACTTTTACATAGATATATCAAAGAAGGACTTTTTCTAGTGTGAATTTAGTTGAGAGTGTAGAAGTAAAGAAGGAATTTTCCTTACATAGTGTATGAGGGAGGATATCTCATTGATTGGGTGAAGAGTATTTAATCCAAGTGTTAATGTAGAGAGGGCTGGATCATGAAGGACTGGGATTCAATATCTTGGATAGGTGGAGAACAAATTCCATCTAGAGATCATATAGGTCAAAGAGAAGAGAGAATAGACACAGTCGCAAGTGGGTTTCAGCTAATTGAATCTAGAGGAAAGTGTAGTGTCGTACAATATTTGTGTGCATGTACGTCGGCTCTAGTGGAGACAATCACATATACGTGGGTGTGATTAAGGAAAGGCACATACACCTAAAAAAACATGTAGATATGGGTCATACAACATAACTGAGTTTGTTAGATTTGTCTGTAGTTGTATTTATCTCAGTGGGCCATTATTCTTATTACGGGAGCTCTGATTTGACCATAATAAAAGAATCTAAGTAATTTTTTTCCCTCCGATTTTTTTCCAAGGGTTTCTACCTAAAAATATTTGTGTCTTGTGTGCAATATTTTGGTTTCTTTTTTTATGCTTCCACTACAATTTTTAGTTGATTACTCAACTATGCTTTAATTCAATAAGTGATTTATTTGGAATTAACTATTGGGGGTTGGGTAGAGGGGTAAAATCAACATGGTATCAAAGTGCATGCTATGAGAGGAATCTATACATAGTATTTGGAGGCATATCTATCAAATCTAGAAGGAGATCTTATCATATCTATAACCAACAAGCGGTAATCGAAGGATAGATTTCAGGGAAACAATAGTACTGAGGTATAACTAGGGTTTTGTAGGTTTATGGAGTTGTGTGCAAGTTATAGAAGGAACATATGCATACATACACGGGCATATTTTGATACAATCACATATACGTGGGGTGCAATAATCATAGCCACATACATACATGGGTTCAAGTGGTGATAGGTGTGTACATGCCCATACAAGTTAGTACAGGGGCAGTTTTAGTAGAGGGTTATCATATCGGATCTTGAAGATGGAAACTAGATTGCAGTTTGAGGATAGGTTGGATGGGGTTTCCAAATACAGTCCTGGGAAGGAGATGATCGTGTTGGTGTTGATGGAGAACATGATCTAGGAATTTTCTAATACTCATATAACTACTCCAACTGATGCGGAAGAACTAGTCATCCACAATCAAAAGGATGTGAAAGTCAGGAGCATAATATAGATGGAGTGAAGGATCATTTGATCGCTCATTTATCGGGAGAGACAACTTGCAGGGAGATGTGGGAGGCTATGAAGAGTTTGTTTCAGAGAAAGAATGACAATTGCAAGATGTTTCTAAGAGAGAAGCTCGAGGATACGAAGATGGAAGGATCAGAAACAGTGACGACTTATCTCACTTGGATCCAACATGTTCGAGATGAACTGGTTATAATCGGAGAAGCAATCGATGATTCATAGTTGGTGAGGAGAATAGGGTATCCACTCAATGAACCTCTGACATAGCTTTTTTGTTCATGAAATATTAAAAATACCCCTAATTTCACTATATATTGATAAATACCTCCCCAAACAATTTTGTTTAACCCCCCTCCCAATACATTTTTCCAATAAAAATACCCTATTTTTACTAGATATCCCTTATTTTTACCAAATACCCCTTTATATAACCCCCAATACCTATAAACCCCCTCATACCATACATCCCACCCAATACCTACAATATATTGACTCTATTTTTCATAATTTAAAAACCCCCTTTATGAATGAACGTGATAAGATATTGGTCAATAAGGTGAAACATCCATGGTGAGGAGGGTGATCAAAGGCTTCAAGAAGGAGTGGACACTGTTCATCAAAGGGATCATGGCACATGAGAAGCTCCCTGATTACTCAAGGTTGTGGGATGACTTCATTCAGGAAGAACTTTAAGATGAGGATCTGAATGGAAGTTGACACAAGAATGATGATGAGAACCTTGATCTTTCCATCTAGGAAAAGAAGGGAAAGGTCAAGAAGTTTTTTAGTGGAGATTCTACCTCTTAAGACAAAAAGAAGAAGGACAAGAGAAAATTCAAGTTCTTTTCATGTCACAAGTTTGGGCATTATGCAGGGAAATGTACTAACAAGAAGAAGGGTGGGAACAAAATGCAACTGGAGGTATTTGCGTTAGCAAAGACTCAAATGGATGAGTTTTTCAAGAAGTTTGAACAAACAAAGTTCTTACATGTTTCTCAAACATCCTTGGGCACCATATCAGTTGGTGCATGGTTGATAGATAGTGAAGCCACAAGTCATATGACAGGAGCATGAGAGGTTTTCAAGAGTTTCACAGAGTCTGACTCAAATATGTATGTGGAACTTGGTATGGGGACCAAGCATACAGTAAGGGGATATGGAACAATGTCATTCTTGATGGATTCAAGAGGTGTGTTGAGAGTGAAAAATGTGCTATGAGTGTCATAACTCAATAGAAGTGTTCTCTCATTCTCAATGATTAAGAAGTAGGGTTATGGTGTAGCATTCCAGGATGGATAGGAGTTGATCAAGCCTAGAGGATCTAGCACAGACACAACAACGTTTTTTGGCATTAGAGAGAGAAACTTGAATAGGATAAAGGGATAGCCTATGTGAGCTATGATGAGCAACAACAAAGTGATAGAGAACAAGGAGAGGGTAACTTTGAAGGTTGAGAAGCTCAGAGGGAGTCAACCTTCAAGTTCAAGTGGAATTGAGATTGAATTGATCAAACTGAATTGAGAATTTATCAAGGTGTGTAATTATTTTTACCATTATCTCCCCAATTTTCCATGTTATCGGGATGAACTGTATTTTCCTTTTCTTGTTAAAGAAATGTGCCCAAAATTTATATTGCATACATATTTCAACAAAAAATATTTTATCGAAAACATAATATGGAAAATATGAGGGTTTCTCATGAGAGCAGTAGAGCATGATAACACTGAAATTCTCCATGGCTTCAAAAACTCCTCTCTTATCTAAGAAGTGTGTTGCTTCTAGATATAGTCTAAATGTACTTGGTCCATGAATAATCTTTTTAAAAGAGGAGATGAGTGCATTGTTTACTTAATAGAAATGTTATGCAACCTTTTGTTTTCAAAGTGCATAATACCAAATTTGGACATGATCGAGTTTACAATTTACTTTCTTATCGAAAACCAATCTTTTGAAGGAGTGATAGTATGTAATGGTGAAAATTAAGTATGAGGACATGTAAAACTTTTTACTCTTTATAAAATTTCCCAAATGAAACGACAATTCGTTGGAAATAATCCTTTCCTAGTCAAACATTGTGTTTTCATGAATTGAAAAGTACAATATATATAGAGTGAGCATGGGAATAGTAATTGTGGACTCTTGTCCAACTAATTTAGTGAATAACCACACCTTTTCTCCATATGGAATTTTAATGAATTCACTTGAATGCTTGAAAGGTCTCTGGAAGAATTGTTGGGTCTTTGAGATAGTCTTGTAGAAGCTCAAATCCTCCATTCTTTGTCATCAAAAAGTCTTCGAATTCAACTCTTTTGAAAGTCATCTTCGACTCTAGGATTCTAAGCATCCTCTTAAAAAATGAAGGGGCTAAAGAAATAGGAGATTCTCCTTATAACTGAATAATTATCTTCTTCTTGTCAAATTTGTCAATGAACCATGAAATCATCTCCTTGAAATCATAGACTTATGGATCACAACCTGCTAATGCAATTCTTGACGTCCAAATCTTGTTTGAACTCTTCTCTAGAAGTGATAATGAATAGTAATATTTATATGCCCGTGACCACTAAATATTTGGTCTTCTCGTCCAAGTAGGTTTATAGTATCTCCACAGAACTGTTCCTTTCTCCGAGTTTTCATACTTAATCAAGGTGACATATTAATGTACAATTATTTTCAAAATGTTATTATCAAAATACACATTTTTATCTTAATATTCTTTGGGGCTCTTGACTCAATAATTTTTAATGCAAATTAATATTAAAATTAATGAGGAGTTGTCTCAAGAAGATCACAATTAATAACAATTGTTAAAACTTAACCAGTTTTAGTCATTTCCAAGAGATGTGTATTAAATGTACATCGGGGAATGTGACAAGACAATACCTTTACTGCCACGGGGAGGTGGAAAATCGGGATGGCGGAACGGTGGGGTAAGAGGACGACGGGGAAATGGGATTGTGTGGTTGGGGTATAGTATATGGAAGAAACATAAGAGTTACCATGGACCTACGATGAGTAAGACTTGAGAAAAACACTAAGTATAAAACATGGACCAGGATGGAGGGGTCGTGTGTGTGGATGAGATGATCGGGGAAGTAGCCTAAACCTGTGGTTAATCATTCCTTTTTGAAAAGTTTCTAAGTATAGGTACAAAATGTGGGTCATGTAAGGCTAAATTTTCACCTATATTTGTATTATTAATTTAGGATATTAGTAATATATCCTCAAGTGATGACTAATGATTTAGTTAATATTGCCTAGCCTAGTCATCATGCATGATTTTAGGATCTAGAGAAAATCTCTCTCTATGAGGTGGCATCACCCATTGTACTATAAATATGTAACATTGGTGTGAATACAAATGTGTTGGATAGTATGCCTTTTCCACCATGTTGTTGTTCTTGTTTATATTTTATCAATTAGTATCAGAGCTTCTTTGTTTTATCAATTGGTATCAGAGCTCTTATGGTCTTAAGGGCCTAATAGCTTCTCAATGGTGAAGACATGGTGAAGAAATGGTGATGATATCAAAGCCATGGTGAAAATTGTGAAGGAAGAGCATCGATATTGAGTGAAGTTTAATTTTGAGGACCATATTGAGGACTGTATTGCAGATCATATCAAGGACCATATCACAGACTATATCAAGGACTGTATCATGGACTGTAACGTAGACTAGATCAATTTTTAGTCTGGATTTATTTTTCAAGGAATGTCTTCAAAGATGAGAATAGACCCCTGATCTGGCGATCGATCTGGTGGAAAGAGAATGAAGAAAAGATGCAGCACTCAACAACCAATGAAGAAAATATGCAGCACTGGAATTACACACAATCCAAGGAGAAGACATTACTGAAGGGGAAATTAATTGATTTTGGAGTCCCTGTTGGTAAAAATTATATTTATCTTTCAATATTTATCGGTTTTTCACGATTTAGTTGCGTTGGAAACTAGATTCCAAGAAGCACCAAAGGTTATTTTTTTTTTCTCAAGATTCATCTTTGTTTTAAATTTATTGATCCCATAAGAAACAGATTTTTTCCAATTGCAGAATATGCAGCCATTAAAATGTAGATTTTGGCCTCCATACAAAGACAAATTAAGCATATAACATAGCATTGGAAAGGTGTTTTAGAGATATATCAAATCCCTCTCATTATTGATTGAAAAAATCAATGTTTAAAGATAAAAACTTTCTGATAAAATTCGCCTCAAAATGGAAAACGAACTCTGAAAATGAAAAATGTTTTTTTCTCTGAACAAAAGTTTTTTTTTTTTTTTCTACAATAGAGAATGCAAATGGAACACATATTTTAATACCCAAATGGGTATCCTCAGTTTTTTCGATTGATTTTTTGTTGATGAGATTTTATCCACAAAATTTCTTAGGGTTTTCCCAAGTTATAACGTCCAATGATCTGATCTTGTATTTGAAGTTCTTATTTGTTGGGATCTGATTCCAAGTCTATATGTTTATTTGATGCCCCTTTGACCCCGCATTCATTTCTGTGTGTAATTTTTGACCATCAACAGATAAATCTATGGGAGAGTCAAGCCAAATTATGATAGACTATATCAGAGCAATGCCATTGTGGTACTCAATTGTCTCTTGAACCTATGGAAAATTCCATTGTCCCCGCAGATGCATATTCCATGAACATCTTCTTCGTGACCTTGGAGCTCACATCGTTGACGATATGGACTAGAATACACCCCCATTGCTCTGATTCTCTTTGAAAATGTTGAGCCAAGAAAGTGGTTAAGCGTGTAGATAAAATCAATTGATTAAAGGGTGAAGAATGGCATAATGTTTGACACTTAACTGTCCACACGTCACATCTTCCAGCTGAAGAGCAATAGATCTACTCAAACGTTTTTATAAATTTGCTCAACATTTCATTCAATGATTTTCTCAACCAAGACCCCGATTCTCTCCGCAAATCTCCTGCACAATTTTATCTCGTGCTCTCTACAGATGTGGTCATGCATGATATTCACATCTCAACGATTTCCTCATTTTTTGAGCCCCTTCTGCGCAATTTTGGTGGACAGTTTTTCAACTGATATTAAAATCATTGAAAAAAATATTTGTTCATATCGAGGTTTGTATTAAGGACTGGATGAAGGACTGGATGAAGGACTGGATTGAGGACCGGATGAAGGACCGGATGGAGGATCTGATGAAGGACTGAATTTTTTTTTAACATAAAGATATAGAGGTGAGTAAATGTAATATTAGTTGATCGTTAGTAAATGAGATTGAGCATGAGTAAGAGATGTTCGTTATTTCTTTATGACTTAGGAAAATTTGTAAGTGAGTGATGATCTGAGATTGTAAGAAACTCATTTTTTGAGAAGAAATTTATTGTTTTTTTTAAGTCTTTGAGAGCAGAAGAGAAATTTTATGAATTGAAAGCCTTGTTAAAACATGGTGAAGGAGAAAGTACATTGTAGTCTTCCCATTGTATGTGGTCTCATAAGAGAGATACTTATAATAAAATTGAAGTTTTTTTGCTATGTATCCTAGATCTGCCCGAAATTGAATAAGGGGATCTTAGGTACACCTTACGTAGTGTATTGTGGTGAATATTTGCATAGTTGATTTATGATGTTTAATTTCTAGTTTTGAAATAAACATGTTTGTAATGTATCACTTAACACATCATACATTGAGTACAAGGAAATCAAATTCATGCACACAAATTAATGACAATCAAGAACATATTACCAAGCATATGTGAAGAACATTCTCAAGCATTCAGGTCGTCAGCCACATCAGTAATGGACAAATAAAATATTTCAAACTCAACACATCATGAAGCATTTGAAGTTAAATTGTAACTTGCAAACAATGTTTGTTGTAAGATTACTTGATCAAGTTGATTTGTACTAGAAATAGTGTATTTGTAAGTGTAATCAAGTTGAGTTGAATTGAATTTGTCATAAGGTTCATTTTTGGCTGAGCCCGACACCCTAGATTTATTTTTAGTCGAAATTGACAAGGTTGAGTACTTGAAACTCAAATCATTGTAAACATCAAGTTTGGATGCATTTTCGGTGGTAACCAACATCTTCAACTTCCTAGAAGCAAGTTCAAGTGAGAAACTTCAAGTGAGCGTGAAAGTATAAGAAAGTGCATGCAATAATTTTCAAAAGTTCAAGTGAGCGATTCAAGTGAGCAAGTTGCAGATAGGACTTCTTCTTTCAAGTCAAATTGTAATCGGGATCTACCTACACAAGGAGACCTCATTTACTATTTTTTGAAATGGCTTGAAATCTAGAATTATTAGAGTTACTAAACACTCTAATAAACACCATCGAAGACAACATGGTGATATTGAACAAAGCAACTCTTTAGTCAGTTCTAACTTGTTTGCAAGTGACATAAGCTAAAGTTAGACTTCTTCAAGCACAATCCTAACTATTGAATTATGAAATCACTGATCTCAAAAATCAACAGCTAGTGAAGTGTTCTAAACTAGTTTTTGTTCAATACAATCCTCTCTATGATGATGATGATGATGATGATCAACATTCAATGAAGGATAAACTCAGAGGGACAATTGCAGATGCATACAAAGGTGAAGCTATTCATGAACCTACTTTTCAAGAGTTTTCTTTTAAGTTTAGTGAAGAAAACCTTTCAATGCTACAACAACATGCAGTAAATCCACTTCCATGGATTTCAAAACAACAGGTTCAGAATACTCTCTCCAAACCCATCATCAGACCTTGGGAAGAAATCATCTACAACAAGAATAGAACGGGACTTGGAAATGACAAGGAAGTTACCCTTCATATTCCTGATTATTCCAGTCCAATCAAGTTTCATAGTGTTGAATTCCTTCAAGAAGCTTCAACTTCACTTGTGCAAGTTCAACATCAAAATTGTAAGAAAAAACATTGTAATCGAGTTGGTCACATGGAGAATCAGTGTTTTTATATCCATCCTTGTCATCATTGTGGCAAGCATAACCATTCTTCAGACAGATGTTCAACACTGAAGAAACTGACAAGATTGGAGATTTATTATGAGTGGATTGATCCTTGTAAATGGTCATCAACAACCAAGCGACTATATAAGTCTTACTGTAGAATTCAATCTCGAGTAAAAGACCAATCTTGTAGTACATAACATTTTTGTACCTCACATAAGTGGTCCCCTTATGGCGTAGCTTTCGAGCATGGCCTTCACAGGATGAGATAATATGTGGTTTTTTTTGCATGCCCACTTTGTGTTGTACTCAAATGGAACAAGTA
>CBVK0100043033.1:0-22267 GCA_900067695.1 Picea abies | reverse complement strand
GGGGGGGGGGGGGGGGGGAGTTCAAAATTCTAGTGACGATGGTTCATGAAACTACTTGTGGTCTCTCCTTTCAGCTGAAAAAGGGGGGAACTGATGATGGAATTGAAGATGGTTGTCAGACATAAATTTTTGACAACAAAAAACATCATATATGCCAAATGGGCATGAAATTTTCCAAATGGGAAATTGTGGTCTGTAGATGAAAAACTTTAGCAAAATTATGGTTCATTAAGTTTAATTTGAATCATACATAATTGGGATGTTGATTTTGATTTTGAAAGAAATGATGTGGATGTTTGGTTCACATAGATGGTCATTCGACCTAGAAGAGGACAAGAGGATCCTTCTGCATTGTAGCTTAGCATTTGATTGATTTGTTAGGAAATTTTAGGGATGTGTCAGACTAGAAGTTGATTCACTTCTCTTGGTTCGCTCTCATCAGATTGGAGTTTACTTTAAGTGAAAAATTTCCATGCATCCTAGCTCACATGATTACATAGTGATATTTTTCATAGATGAAAGACTTTAGCAAAATTATGGTTCAATACATTTAAGTTGAATCATACACAATTGGGATGTTGATTTTGATTTTGAGAGCAATGATGTGGACGTTTGGTTCACATAGATGGTCATTCAACCTAGCAGAGGAAAAGAGGATCCTTCTGCATTGCAGCTTGGCATTTGATTGAGTTGTCATGTATTTTCAGGGATGTGTTAGACTATAAGTTGATTCACTTCTCTTAGTTTTCTCTCATCAGTTTGGAGTTTACATTAAGTGAAAAAATTGCACGCATCCCGACTCACATGTTTACATAGTGAGATTTTTCAAAGATGGTAGACTTTGGCAGGATTATGATTCAATGACTTGCAATTGAATCATACACACAGTATACATTGGGATGCTATTGGACACCTAAAAGTGTCAAGATTGGTTAGTGGTTATCCAAAACCCATCATATACACAATATCAATTGGTCAGTGGTTATCCCAAGACACATATTCAGAGAGCACTTCAGTGATACACTAATAGTAGAGTGGTGATACTACATGTTCACCAATTAGCAGAAGTCATTAGATTCTTCTAGCTCAAATACTTGGAAAAATGATCAAATTGTCAAGCAATCAGGAAATGTTCAGATATTGCAGTTTTTCACTTCCATATCTCAGCTCTCTTTCACTTCATTTCAGATGAACAATTCAGCATCCAGATTGGAGGTTTTTCAAGCAGTTCTTCATTGAGGCTCAGCTAAGGAGTTTCACTATGAAGACTTGGCATTGATACCAGTTTATGCTTTGTTGTTGGCATTATTGATTGGATTTGTTATTGAGGGGGGGATTGTTAGCCTATGGCTTACCTTTACGAATCACTAAGTCTAAATTGTCACCTATATTTGTATTATTCATTTAGGATATTAGTAATATATCCTCAAGTGATGACTAATGATTTACTTAATATTTCCTAGCTTAGTCATCATGCATGATTTTAGGATCTAGAGCAAATCTCTCTATGAGGTGGAATCACCCATTGTACTATAAATATGTAACATTGGTGTGAATACAAATGTGTTGGATAGTATGCCTTTCCCGCGATGTTGTTGTTCTTGTTTATATTTTATCAATTAGTATCAGAGCTTCTTTTTTTTATCAGAAAGTTTGAACAAGACTAGGTAAATGCATTATGAATCTGCAGCAACCTTGAAAATTTTCTTAGTATGGGAAAAATTGAAAAGTGTATACAAGAGAGATTGCACAAGATTTAACACATTTGAGGATAAACAGGGATCCTACTTCATTTAATTCGGTAGACGTCATTGAATATATATGTGACCATACCCATCTAACTGCATCATTATATGGAAATACATCAGGTCTGACAACAATGGCGTATAACCCACTTTTCTGATGTTTTGGTACACCTCTAGGTCCTCGTCTTCTTTTGGAAAATATTCATGGACAAAGATTTTGTATATATCATTTCATGTGGGGCACCCTTGAAGTCCATTGTGGTGGCTAGTATCTGTCAACAACAAGTTATCTAGACTCTATCCTTGAGTGGCAACATTCTTAGTGGGTGTCCTTCCCCTTCTCACTTGAACTTTCGACATTATATGCTCCTAAAATCCTATATAATTCAAAACACTAAAATGGTTTGAAACAAATATTGAATATCATTGTAAATTGATAGAGTATTAGAAATAGCAAGGAACATTTGCACAAGAATTCAAAATTAGCTAGGGAGACTTCTCCCGGACTTCTTTTTTACCATCTTTACCTCGAAAAATAAGTATTACAATGCTCAAATTAGGATAATAGTACCTGCTGACCAACATTTTGTGTTGTAATTAATGAAATTGGATTCAAAATCGTAGTAGGAGGGAAAAGTACAGAGCCATCAATGCCACAAGAAGAACCCATTCAAAAAGAATTTCTTCAACAGAATAAGCTTGTGGGAAGATGGGCTCTCAGAAGAACAAGCTTGAGGGAAAACTCTCTTGAAGAAAATCTTTTCAGAAAAATCCTTTCAAAAGATTGGATTTTGGGAGAAACTTTTCCTAGGATTTCCTTTGGAGTAAAGTGTTTCAGGAAGACTCATCCTCGGGAGACTGAAGATTGGTCGACCAAATCTAATCCCAACAAATATTCTCCAAAAGAATATTCAAGGTGTTGCATTGGGAAGAGCACTAAAAGGTACTTAACAAGGAAAATAAGTGTATAGGGGTTAATAACATTTTATCAAGTCAAAACTATATAACACATTTCTCTAAAAACACAATTAGAGCTAATAAGATAAAATAATGTGGAAAGTGATTCTCTGGCACAAGCTTGTGGAAAGAGCCTTGCGAGAAATTTCATCGAGAGAAGACTTTCCAAAAAAGGCCTTTTGGTGAAATCCCATCTGAAGATAGCTTTGTCATTTGACATTAATGAAAAGTTGAGCTCAAAAAGATCTATCCACTAGGCTTGCGGAAAGTTTTTCTTGGAAGAAACTGTTGAAAAATATAACTTGACATTCTGATGGGCAAATCCTGAAAGGGAAATCCAAATAGGCTTGCGAGCTGTGTGTTTCAAAAAAGTCATAAAAGGAGTTAACTTGATGTTCTCATGAGGAGATCCCACAAAGGTAAGTATGATAAGTTGCAGTTTTCGGTTTGTGGGAAAACATGAAGCAACGCCAAATGTACTTTCTGATGGGATGAATCCAAAGGGTAAGCCCAATAGGCTTGCATCTCTCAGATTTCAGAAAAAACAATTGTCAGTGGGATGAAATATCTTTCCTATGGAAAGAACCTAAATGAAAAGACTCTAATAGGCTTGCAGATTCTTATTTCAAAAAATATAGTGAACATTGTAGATCGTCATGTGTTACAGGAAAATCCCCCTGCAGATAGGTGAATCTCCTCTTGGACCTTAGACTCTTAATATCAAGAAAGAAAGGTGCTAACATTGATTACTGACATCCCTTTAAACCTAGATAAGCTAATCTATAGAGAAAAGGAAGAAGATATGAACCTTTTTAACGATGTTTGTCCTCGCCCAGTCCAAGTTGAGCTATGATCCCCAAGCTCTTCAACAAGTCCTACAATCCAATCAAATACACAACATGCTTCATATTCTACTATGATTAGTTTGAAACTAGATCTATCCATTAAATACAAGTTCATGTAGATAAACACAACCTTGAAGGAAACAAGCCAAGGACATGTATTAATGAGAACTCGGTAGCAATACTTACAAACCTTTGATGAAGTTGTAACAACCTCTTCCATCTCTCCTTGTCCAACCCATTTCTCAAATGATCCACAAACAAATGACTATGCTTCACTAATTATCTACCTTATGAGATCATAAGTTTGATGCCTTCAATGTCTCCCCTTCCTTATGAGATCATAAGTTAGGTATCTCTCTATTCTCTATCACTTTATTTCACCATGAGAAGGCCTCCTTATATAAGCTTGGAGACACCCAACCACCTTAGAGATTATTGGGATAGGTTGAGGAGCCTTCTCCATCTGTTGTGGATCCTCCCTAAGATCCAACCTTGACCTCAGATTCAAATCCAACCAACTCCAGAAATGAGGGGGATTTTTCCCTAATTTTCCTCAACAGTCCAATATTTCCTCAAACATCCCAGCGCTCCCTTGAAATGGGGCATAGGGTGTTGCAACGCTCCCCCAAAGAAGGGTAGGGAGCACTAGCACTCCCTGATAGTGGGTAGGGGAGCAATGCCCAAAATTTCCTTAAAAAAGCCCAACGCTCCCCCCAGAAGGGTGCACAGAGTGCTGGAACGCTCCCCCAAAGAAGGGTAGGGAGGGCTGACACTCCCTGATAGTGGGTAGGGGAGTGCTAGGCTTCAAAAATGACTTTTGAGTGGTTTTTTCCATGGTAAAATCTTTGTACTCTCCATCAGATGATTTCTCCTTCTTAAACCAGTCTTTGAAGTGTCCTTGTGATGTTGTTCGAGACATGACATGGGCAAGATGACTGTATGATGTCTGTGACACTTGTAACACTTATGGCTAATAAGCGACACTTGCGACACTTGTAATGATGACAATAGGTCATCATTGAAGTGAGTAATTTTGATGTGTAACAAATTGCCCCCCAAAGTGCAAAGTCAAAAGACAGAAACTGATGACTAAAGTACTTTGTATACTTATTAGAGCAAGGGTATGGACTCGGAGAACCTGGTAGAAGCTGCACACAACCATCAAACAAATATTATGATATGTTTCAAACCCAGGGAAAGCATACCTATGCTTGGGTGACAAAGACTTGTCATGTATGGCTGCCATAAGATACACCGTGGATCCATAATTATATTAACAAAAACGATATAGCCACCAAAGATACAATGTGGATTTATACTTCCATGACATGAACTGATCGTAGCCACGAAAAATACACAGTGGATTTGTGAAACGACAAGACATAGCCACAAACCAATACAAAGTGGATCTATGTAACAATATATGTGTCAATATTCAAGAGAAGCTCCATCGCAACCTAGGTAAAGTACATATCAAAGTGATTACTCAACCTAGGGTCTTCTAGCGATCCTGATGTAGTGTGAATCTAACCATGTGAATAGATGTTCTAATATCAAACATGCCATAAACCACTTGATTACCGGTCAATGAGGTAAATCGTTAACAAGTGCGAGGGAAATCACCATTGATCTCAATGATTCCCAAGGTACCCTAGTACATTCCAGCGAATGTGAATAGATGATATGAAGTCGAACATCTGTGGAATCATCCGATCAGAGGTCAATGATGTAAACCCACTGTCGGAAGAGAGGAGGCCTGCCATTGAGGCATGCAGGTCCCAAGGTACTAACTGGTTTCTAAGTCTAATTCCTGGATAATGTGTTGAAGTCAATAGGAATAGACTCGTTGAAGGAGGGCCTTGATGTATCCCCCATCAACGACATGAAATAGACACAAAGATGTAAATTAGTGGATCAAATGAACATGGACTAACACGGGTATTGAAACAAGAAATTTGTGATGGTTGAATCTCTAGGAAGATACTTCCCTTGAACACTAAGGCACAACAATAGAAACATGACATGGACCAAAACACGATAATGCAGTGGATATTGTGACTTTCGTCGGGTGACCCAAAGGAGTAAAGAAACTCAGAGGATTGGTTCAGTGTAGAGGTTCAGCGGATTAAAATGTATGAAAAGACAAAGTTTCATGTTCAAGGGTGACCGTAAGAGTGACTGTGATATTTTCAAAGACTACTTGGCTTTCTTCCTTCAAATTCCCCCCCCATCCAGATAGACGAGTACCTATTTTTCATTTAACGAGCTCAAGGAGGGTAACACATGCTCGATATAACTCACCTTTGATAAGTCCCTCTTCCTTTCTTAACAAACTGGAAGAAGTAAGGGTTCAGTCCCATATGGGCCCTTCAATGCATGATTGTTTAACGAGTCCAGAGAAGGTAAAATCGGTGATTTTTCATGTTTAAAGAGTCTGAAAAGAACTTAAAGACGACTCCAGTGTTTCCCTTTTTTGTAATGTTAGTCTCGCGAGGCTGAAAAAGAGATAAATTATCACTTGAAAGATGCCCTTTCAAACCTTTTAACAAGTGGGAAAGGAAGCAAGATCACTCGGAAATATTTTCATGTTTAGATAGTCTGAAAAGAGCTTAAAGGAGACTCCAGAGGGTTCCTTTTTGGTATAACATTTACGAGTCTGAAAAAGTGATAAAAGTCTACTAGTTTACATTCTCATGTATTTTCAAGCGTGAGAAAGAATGAAGACTAACCTCAATATTGGTTTCATTTTTACACAAACTTGAAACAAAATTAAACTTATGCTTGTAAATTCCCAACGTAATTTCCAAACATAGGGATACCCATGGATGGTCGGTACTCTACCCCCCAACTTTATAAGCTAGCGGCTTAACTCCAGAATGATAATCAAAGGCTGGAGACATGCCCCCCAAGCTTCAATTCTTTCACTGACTTTGAGGTTGTCACCAATTTTTGTACGAGATGGAGAAAAAGGATAAGGATGAAATGAAGGTTCAAACACAAGACCTAACGAAAGACTCGACTCAACATCTATGAGATCTAGATAAAGACTCAACTCGATATCTACAAGATCTAGTGAAAGACTCTACTTGTTAGGAGAGGTGACTGTTTCATTTTTTAACAAGCTTTTCACAGGAAAAGAACTATGCTCAAGGCTCTGGGTTCAATCCCCAGATTTCTGTTTCATTTTTTAACGGTCTTGCTACAAAGAGGAAAACTATGCTCGTGGCATCTATTTCATTTTTTAACGAGCTTGATATAGAGAGGAAAACTATGCTTGTAGAATCCTGCTTGATCATGGCATCCAAGAGGATAATGCTCTGGAAGGAAAACAAGTCAAGGGACAAAACTCGTTCATGGATTCCAAGAGATCTTCACTGGATGGAAGAAAATCACTCTGGAAGGAACACATGTCGAGGTTCCTGATAGGGGAAAGGATATCAGGCTCCAATAGCCCTATCGAAGAGAGCACCATGTCAACTACCAGATCTAATTCATCAGAAGTTGAAGTCATGGGAGACAACGCCACATAATTGACATGTGGCAGGGGTGATATCGACTGCATATAAGACCCGTTTAGGGAGGTCATTGGGTTAATTGTCAAGTTAGGGCCAATGAATGAAATTTGATTAATAGTCACCATTATTCCATCATGAGGGAAGATATCACATGAAATAGAGTGGACACAATAGCTTTCATGGCATAGACATAATCTCGTCCAAGGAGTAAATCAAAATCCAACGAGTCTTGGAATACCATAACATCAGTAAAGACAGTTTTCCCTCCCAAAGTTACGGGGAACTGAGGAAGGAAACCTAAAGGGTGATTGGTTCTTCTGTTGAAAGTGAACAGAGTCTGGGTAACCGGCATAAGCTGAGGATAACCCAAATCTTTCCAAGCAATAGAGGACAAAATACTAATGAACGAACCTTCATCTATCAGGGCAGGAGGAACGTCCCGACTACAAACCTGTACTATAATCTTGAAAGGAATGTGAGAGGGAAGACGAGGTCCATTTAGCACATCCCAATCAAAAAGGATGGCCTCATTACTTGGACAGGGTTTCGCGGGAGAAGGAGGAATGCCCCCCAGCACGGTCCCTTTCTGGTTCTTCTTCTTCTTCTCTTTTTGTTTCTTCTTCTTCTTATCAACCTGGCTACTCGCTTTAGATCTTTTACTAGGTGAAGAAGGAGAAAGGGAAGGAGACCTGACAGGCGAAGAAGGAGAAAGGTTGACATGATGTTGATGTGTGGGTGGTGTTCTTACATCTGAATCACTTGCTGCATTCAAGATTACCAGAGTGGAAAACAACCATACTGGTAACCCAATTGTGAGACTTGAAAGGCTCAAAGTAGATATGCAAGGGGGACCAACGTTTCCGTAAGAAGGAAAAACAAAAGGTTCTCTCGGAGCAGGGGTTGATCCATTGGTATTTTTGGGAAATGATGCCATTAAACAAAGATCCAACCTAGAGTCCACTAGGGGAAACAAACAACACACGCTAAAAATCTAGGAAGCAAGCAAACAAACAAAACCTTCTCACAATGAATGCACTAGTTGGTGATGAAATCCAACATCGTGAGAACAATATAAGAAGGGGTTGAGATAGAGTGGGTGGAAAAGTTACATTGAAGAACTGCTTAACAAACTTACACCCTGGTGCAAGCTCCCACACATAAATGTGGGTATACCCTCCAAGGAGCCCGAGTGAGTTTGGCCAACGTCGATTCCAGGTACCGTGAAGACTTTCCCCTCCACAATCACCTTGTGTAAAGACCCTAAAGAGATAGGCCACTAAGGTTACCAATTACAATAGTGATGCCTAGGGAAACAATCGACAGTCCGATCCACGCGCAAAGGCAGGGTATCTAGCCCGAAATCAACTTGAAAGGTTGCCACGCATCATTGTGAGTATACCTTCAAGTGACCCCCATAATACGTGCAATCTCTACACCAAGACCAACAAACCAGTATGAGTAACTCTGCCAATCTTAATGTGACCTCATGATTGACCCTTGTGTTAGAAGGGCTTCCCAGGACAAAATGTAGCAAGTGGATTTCACCGCTCCCTAACTCAATATTCTATGTTTGTTTACATATTTGGAAAGTTATCTTTCACACCTATTCCAAATCCCTACACCCTAAGCTAATGCAGGTTTGGTACCAGAAAATATAAAAATTTCTAATAAACTTTAGTTTAGTGCTTTATTTTAAGGTTGTTTCTTACTCAAGAGGAAAATGGCATGGACTAAATGATGTTTTGACCGACTCTAAACAATGAAAATAAATTAGAATGCAAACATTTCATTTCCATGAAAGCTATATTACGAGAAGGAGAAAGTGTTCATCATTCCAGATGCACACTGTCCAAAAATGCCAAAAACCATGCAATTCCGCTACTTCAAATGTAATCTAGTTCCACTACCCAAAAGAGAGAATGCATATATATTATTCATTTGATTCTAATGTATAAAGAAATTAAATACAAACCCTTCAATTCTCCACTACTTTCAATCAGGAGAAAGAGTCCTATGCAGATGCAAAAGACATAAAGAAAAAAGGGCTACAAACAAGGCATGCACTCAAGGCAGCAAGGTATCAAAGAAACAAGTAGAAACTTGTTCTAAAAAACAAGAACACAATCTATGGTTCTACAACCAATCAATCATTCAAGGAACACAATAAAATGCAGAGAATAATCCAAGAAATGATAGGGAGAAAGAGAAACCACTCAAAACTGTCCCGACAAAACACACAGCTAGAAAAGGAAATTTCACATTTCGGAAAAATTTTCAAGCTCCAATAAAGAAAATAAGGTGTAATAAACACCAAATATCAACATAAATAACTTCACAAACCAATCAAAAAGTCTGGGTAAATACTTCCACAAAACAGGCCAAGCAAATCTAAGCAGAAAAAGGCAAAAATCCCCCAAAAAGGAGACCAGTGTTCCCTATCTCAAGGGTACAGAGTGAGGTAGCACTCCCTAAAGCACTATAGGGGAGTGATATTTCTCTTATATGGCCTACAGGGGGGCGTTGATCCACCTATAAATTCAAAAACCAGTCAAACAAATGAAGAAAAACTCACCCAGGATGCATGAAAATTGGTGAAATTGCTAGTGAAGGTAGGAGAAGGTTAATGGGTGATAAAAAACCAGGAATTTCTTGGGAAAAATACCTCAAATATCAAATGGAATAGGTCATAGATATCATAATTCCCTTACAACAACTTTCATACCATCAAATAAAGGTGAAAGCAGTAAATCGACTCAAAACCTCAAAAGAAGAAGAGTGACTCAAAGTAAGGAGAAAAAGATCAAAAATCCAAACAAAACATAATCAAATCTTAGAAATCAAATATTTGGAGGCTAAACAAGGACACACTGAGATGGTAATAACCCTGAGCGGGTGAAAGAGAAGAAACCGGACTCAGAGATCAACTCCCAAAAAGGGTTTTTAGCAGAAAAATACCAGCGCTCTAGTGTCAAGGGTACCAGAGCATTGAAATGCTCTGTGGGAACCTGCAAGGGAGTGCCAATGCTCTGGTTGTAGATGTACGGGAGCGTTGGCCTCTCAGAACTCAAAAAAACTGCCCAGAAATTAAAAAAACTTAAGAAAATCCATAAATTCAAAGGTGTATGAAATGAATCCAAGAGCCAATAATACATATAAGAATCAGAGACACATCATGACTAAGATCTAAATATGATCAAAGGCCAAAAACAATACCAAGGAAGGAAACCAAAACTAAAATATTTGTTCCTCAATGGAGTCGCCAATTTTTGTTATAGGAAATTCCCCCTGCAGATAAGTGAATCTCCTCTTAGACCTTAGACTCTTAAGACCAAGATAGAAAGGTGCTAACATTGATTATTTACATCCCTTTAAACCTAGCTAAGATAATCTATAGAGAAAAGGAAGAAGATATGAACCCTTTTAACGATGTTTATCCTCGCCCAGTCCAAGTTGAGCTATGATCCCCAAGCTCTTCAACAAGTCCTGCAATCAAATCAAAGACACAACATGCTTCCTATTCTACTATGATTAGTTTGAAACTAGATCTATCCATTAAAGACAAGTTCATGTAGATAAACATAACCTTGAAGGAAATAGGCCAAGCACATGTATTAATGAGAACTCGATAGCAATACTTATAGACCTTTGATGAAGCTGCAACAACCTCTTCCATCTCTCCTTGTCCAATCTCTTTCTCAAATTATCCAGAACCAAAATGACTATGCTTCACTGATCATCTTCCTTATGAGATCATAAGTTTGATGCCCTCAATGTCCTCCTTCCTTACGAGATCATAAGTTAGGTATCTCTCAATATCTCCATCCCTTTATTTCGCCATGAGAAGGCCTCCTTATATAAGCTTGGAGAGACCCAACCACCTTAGATATTCTTGGGATAGGTTGAGGATCCTTCTCCATGAGTTGTGGATCCTCCCTAATATCCAACCTTGACCTCAGATTCGAATCCAACCAACTCCAGATATGAGGGGGATTTTTCCCTGATTTTCCTCAACAGTCCAAGATTTCCTCAAACATCCCAGCGCTCCCTCAAAATGCGACATAGAGTGTTTCAACGCTCCCCCAAAGAAGGGTAGGGAGAGTTGGCACTCCATGACAGTGGGTAGGGGAGCGCTGCCCAAAATTTCGTTAAAAAAGCCCAGCGCTCCCCAGAAGGGTGAATAGAGTGTTGGAACACTCCCCCAAAGAAGGGTAGGAAGCGCTGGGACTCCCTAATAGTGGGTAGGGGAGCACTATGTTGGGACCCAATAACATAGTATATATAGACAAATTACATTATGGATTCAAAAAGAATCATCTTCCCAAAATTTCTAAAAATAGGCATCAGTTACTAAGAAAGAGTAATGTACAACAACTGAGCTCCTATTTTCTAGGGAACGTTATAATAAAAAACTGACATACTCAATATTTTTGCCCTGAATGCCACTTGTCTATTTCATTACAAAATTCTCTAAAACATACTTAATTTAGCTTGAAATCTACTTCAGATTAGCAATTTCTTCCTTTAAAGTGTCAAGCCAAGCAGGTTGGTTTTCTCCAACGCTTTCAACCACTTCAACGTTAACCTTTGTCTTCCGTCGCTTGCTCCTTTTACCCTTTCCAGCTTGCAGGTGATATCTGTCTTCATACCCAATGATAATTAAATCCTTCATGATAGGATTTAGTCTAATTCCTCCATCTGACCTCGGTTCTTCTGCAGGCTCTGAATGTAATTTTGTTGCCAATATTCATGCAACAAGCTTTTATTTCTTCTTCATTGATAATTTTGTCAGATTATTTGAATATCCTGGTTCATTGAAGGTCATTGGATCTATCTTATCCATTTCCTCGGGTTTATCTGGAAACACGAGCTTATCTCTCTTAGTTTCACAAGAATTAGACAAACATTTTGATTTTTGATTACCCCGTTCTGGACTACAACATTCATCACCTAAAACAAAGTAATGTCATCCATGTTTTGAATGACAGTCATCTTTGAGTGCCAATCATAGGTTACTGACAAAATTACTTGCAAGGACAATGGTTTATCACATTCAGCCTCTGATTTCAAATGATGATCTTTCAAATCAGTTTTTTGGCAGCGCTCACCCGGCATTGCATGGACGAAAAGTACCCAAACAAGTGTCCGGAGGTGATTTGACTAACCGTCATCTTTCCTTTTCCACATGTGATCTTCGGATGTGACACCTTCAATGATGTCTTGACACGTGACATCGGTGTGTAATTTAGCAGTTTCAAGCCCAACCGCTTTTCCCCCTGATATACATTTGGAGGTGCCACATAGCTTCCACATGAAACCATGGTATTCTTATCGGCCCACTTTCAGGAGATTAAACCCCACGCTATTTATCAGCCCGATATGCTCCACGAATATTGATCTGCGACGTCCACAATATACAACCTACCAAGTCCCGTCAACTTCAAAGAAGAATAGTGGGTAGGGGAGCGCTGTGTTGGATGAGTATTTTCAAAGAAGAATATGGAATTCCAGGTTGCTTAATGGCTTTTGTCCTGTGAATAAAATGGTTTTATTTTCATTATAATATCTTCTTATTCTTTTAATAATTGATTGTGCATTGATTTAAATTAGCTTTAGTATTTTTCATCAATACATGGTTACTTGATATCATTTATGTATTAATTAATTTTTTTCATCTTTAAGAGTCTATTATCCCAAAAACTTCTTCCAGGACTACAGTATGGGCATGTGATTTTAAGAAAGAATATGGGAAAACAATTCATCTTTGGATTTAGACTTGTGTGATGCTTATTCCATTTCGTTCTTTCATTACTATTGTATTATGAGAATGTTATTATGGTTGATTTTATCTTTAGCTTGTCATCATATGGTGTTTTCATATTGTTAAATGTTATATGATGTCCATAATTTGTTATTCCATTCTATATGTGTGATCAATTTGTCATTTAATTATTATTGAATTTATTCCTAATGTTAAATGATGGATAAAATCAATACTCAGAATTGAGTTTTCTCTCATTCTTAGTTATTGATTATCTTAAGATCACATGATTTTTAATTAGTTGTCTTTCTGTTGTTATTAATTTACTCCAATATCAAATGCTTTTTTGAATGTATTCTGGAAGTGCTAGTATTGTTTTGTTATAGGTTTCCCTTAACAATGGTGCAGGTAAGAGCTCATACAACACAAGAAGATAAACTCAATTGACTGATCAGTTAAAGGTTAGTAGATGCATTCTTTTCTTTTATTTAGAGTTGTTTATGAATGAAACAATGATTACATTAATTACCTTTGATTGTTTTTGTGTCATTGTTTCAATTGTATTCATTTAGTATTTATTTTTTTAATATCTTTTAAAAAAAAATATTGTTCATATTTGATTCAGAAACTTTATCAAACAATCATTTTCTCAAGATTTCATGAAAACCATGTAACATGTATATAGATTGTTTATATTCACATTTATTTTTAATAAACAATAGTCAGTAATATATCATTTGTTAAAATCATAGATTTTAGATTAGTTTCATTTCTTTTATTATTTTTAGGACTTTAGTTGGCCAACAGAGCCATTAAACCCGTCATAATATGTTACACCAAATGACTTGGATTATTTAGATAACCTCGAACCGGATCTATTCTTCCAGTTGACAGCAAGTCAAATTTTCCCGTCAACAAATGACACTAAAAGGAGGTCCGAGGTAAATTTAATTATTAAGTGTTTTACCCCTCAACCTGTCATAATTCCAGATTTATAAATTGTTCTCTTGTGTCATTTTGAAATGCACTAGAAGGTAGTCCAAATTGACAACCTGGCCTTATAGGAGTCTTTGTTTCGAATTTAATTAATTTCCCATGGCTCCCCAAATCACTGTGTTGGAACATGCTTTCCACTTCTCATTACCTGATATTCCCAACAAGACAATCTCTCTCTTGTCTAAACTCACCTTTGATGGTGGGGAGAATGTATCTACAAAGGACCATATTAACAAGTTTTGGTGTAAATGCATCAAGCATGATATTTCTGATTTAAAGGTTTTGTTCAGATTGTTTGTTTTTACTTTCAGGGGTCGAATTAAACATTGGTTTGAGTCTTTTCCATCATATCACATTACTGATTGGTTTCAGTTTGTAGATGAATTTTTAGATGCTTTTGAAAACTATGATTACAATCAATTATGTGAAGAATTTCAGACTTTACTAATCAATGGTAATTCATCTCTAGAAGAATTTTCAACAAGAATCCATCATGTTCTTTATAAATTTAATCTTGATGACATGTCATTTGTACTAAATCTTCTCTATGATGCTTGCATCCCTTTCATCCAGTCACATTCAATAACGAATGATGAATCGATTGCAAATCCTACCACTAAATTGCAAGAATATGATCATATTATGTTGAAGGATTTATCACCAAAACAAAGTGAAAGTTTTAAGGAAAGTAAAGAGGAATGTCTTGAGAATACCATTGTTAAATATCATAGCTCAAGATATTCTTTTCATGTGCTCATTTATGATTCCTTTTACTCTTTATATCCCGATCTCTTCTTATATTCTTGTGGACTTGATACTTTACCCACAATATCTTATTCTTTGCCATCACAATCAAATATTTTCGATATGCCAAAATTTGGTGAAATTAATTCCAAACATAACGTTTATGAAGTTGGATTTGATGCTCTTTCACTTTCATCATTCGCATGGAAAAATGACATGTTACAAGATGATTTTACACGATTTATTGTTGAAAAAGACAATGCACTTATTCTTATGGAAATGAAATATTCTACATTGCATATCCGTTCTATGATTAGTTCGAATTTTAATGTTTATGCTTCACATTTTGAAACGATCAATATCATCAAAGGAAGCGTTCAAACCAATAATCTAATTGATGTCATGAATCCTCTTATGATGTGTTCCACATTGATATATCCATTTCATCGAAGTCATAGTTTGCATCCTAATTTTTATGACAGGATCTTAGAATGGCTTGACGATTCGTATCTAAAAAATCTTCATAATAAAGATAAAGTTGTGCTTGCTTTGTTTCAACCTAAATATCTAGGAAGTAAGCATTACATGATTTTTTTAGATCCTCCATGTGAAGAAAATGATGAACACTTGGAGAATTGTTAGGAGGATGGGGCACGTCGGCCTTGGTTGATGGTTATGTCAGGTCCCCATAATATTGACAAGTTTTCCAAACTTACTTACACTCTTACATGCCATTATGACTCATATCAAGACCAGATTGCAGAATGGTTGGAGGATTCATACATCAAGAAGTTTCAAAAAAATGGTAAGGTCGTGTTTGTTTTGTTTTTAAAATAATATATAGGAGGTAAGCATGACATATTTCTTTTGTATTTGCAAATGCTACATTCTTTTATTATGATTTTTTACTTTATATACCTTGCAGGATTCAAGATTCTCTTGTGGCTACATTGGAAATACAATTTTACTTAACATTTTGATCTATTTAGTAGTTTAGAGTAGGTTTTCTTTAGTTTTCTTTATTAATATTTCTTTGTGTAATAATGCAGTTATGAACACAAGTGGGTACACCAAGAGAACCATAATATGCATGTTTTTTTTTGACAGAAACGGTTATAGGCTATATTAATGGGGTGGACTAGCCATAGATCCGATTACAAAATGGCCTCGAATTTCTTCAGGCCTGTCTTTCTGAACCATTCTACTTCTATAGCTATAGACTTGTGAACTGAACTAGTTCCTGTACGTCTTCTAATAGAACTGGATTAAATTTAAATGTCGAAACTCCAGTCACTGTTTCAGCTTAAGACTCAACTCTGTTTCAGCATATGTCTCAGCACTGTTTCAGCATTTGTTACAGCGGTGTTTCAACATATGTTCCAGCACTGTTTCAGCATATGTTCCAGCATTGTGTTTCAGCATATGTTACAGCATTGTTTTAGCATATGTTCCATCACTGTTTCAGCATATGTTCCAGCACTGTGTTTCAGCATATGTTCCAACACGGTGTTTCAGCATATGTTACAGCTCTGTGTTTCAGCATATGTTACAGCACTGTGTTTCAGCATATGTTCCAGCATATGTTACAGCATTGTTTCAGCATATGTTCCAACACTGTTTCAGCATATGTTCCAGCACTGTGTTTCAGCATATGTTCTAGCACGGTGTTTCAGCATATGTTACAGCACTGTGTTTCAGCATATGTTCCATCACTGTGTTTCAGCATATGTTATAGCATTGTTTCAACATATGTTCCAGCACTGTTTCAGCATATGTTCCAGCCCTGTTTCAGCATATGTTCCAGCACTGGATTTGGTCTTGTCCCTTTCTTTGCAATTTGCATGCTTCCATTTAGGTTGAGGTTGGTCAAGGTAGATCCACCGTGGTTAGTTGGCCATTTTCACACATGCATCCTTGTTCCAGCTTTGCACCTCTATTTTCTTCCTCATCCGCTTCTCTATTCAGCTCCCTCAGGACGTGGAACACTTGATATGAGTCAAACCTTTGAAGGAGGAGGCGTATCCTGGCCAACAAATTATTGAGTTGAGCATTTTGAGTTTTCTTGGAACGGGCTATGGCACGGATTAACATTCGGGAATCTCCTATGATAATCAGTTTTCGAATTCCATTACTTCTGGCTTGGCACAAGCCCTGCCATAATGTCATTGCTTCTGCATGGTTGTTGGTGGCGATGCCTAGGCCTATGGCATATCGTACCATGACTTTTGTGTTTGGCTTTACAATTAATCCTCCTCCTCCTGCTTGGCCCGGATTTCCCTTTGAGGCTCCATCAAAGGACAGAATGCAGTCAGTCCTTTCCTTTTTCCATTTGTCAAATTCGTTCTTCCTTGCCCTTATTTCCCAAATTTCCTGAGTTGTGGTATTGACTGTGTTCCCTATTTGGAAATGAATTTGGAATTGGCCCAGCCAAAGTTCTTCTTTTTCTTCCAGCTCCCTACTGTATTGAGGATGTCGATGGGTGTTAGCCCATTCGCCAAAGAGGGCTTTGATCTTTGCAGTCACCAGTGAGGCACTCCTTTGCTTGTCCCTGAAAACCCTGTTGCTTCTTTCCAGCCAAAGCCCCCAAAGGATAAACCTTGGGAGTGCTCTCCAGAGCCCCGAGGCATAGCTTTTCTTCTTTAATTGGAAAGGGTAAAGGGTTGTCCAGTTTTGGAGAAGGGAATCAATGTCTTGGGGAAGAATTGGGTTCTTTTGCAACCCAACTGCCAGATTCTAGACTTCTTTTGAATAGTTACAATTAAGAAGAAGGTGATCTGAGGTTTCCTCAGCTTGTTGACATAAGGGGCATCTGAAAGGACCCTCCCAACCTTTCTTTTGAAGGTTCTCCCCTGTTTGGATACTATTATGACTTAAAGTCCAGAGGAACAGGTCTATTTTGGGAATGGTTTTGGAGTTCCAGATGAATTTCCAGATGGTTGGGTTGGGAGGAACATGAGGGATGTTTCGGAAGGTGTTGTATCCCAGCGAGGTGGAGTAGGGATTCACATTCTTCCCCAAGCCTCTCTCATCTTTACCTCTTTTTTTAATGGGGGATTTCCCCTGCAAACTGAGCTTTAAAGCACCCCAATCATTTTCTAAGTCCTGGGGCAGATTGCCCACTTCCCAACCTTGCCACGGCTTGCCTCTTTCGTTCCCCCACTTAGAAATGTCATAGAGCGTCTTTAGATTTTTCCCATCCATCCAACCTTTTAGCCTTTGCAGATCCTGGTTTCGTTCCATAGGTGGGTCCCCTAGAATGGAGTCTTGCCAGATTTTAATTTTTTTCCCGTTTCTTGGCACCCAAGTGAGGTGAGGAGTGAAAAGGCCCATGGCTTTTTTGCACAGAGCATAGGTCGGGGACCCCTTAGTCTCTCTACAAGGGTTTTCTATGCACCTGTTCCTTGTGCCTCTGAAATATTTCTTCCATAGTGCTTCCTTGCTCCAAGCGATGTTCCCACTGACAATGTGCCATAACAGCTTCGCCCCTAGAGCCAGGTTCTGTACTTGGGTGTTTTTAAAATTGAGGCCTCCTTCCAAGAGAGGTTTGGAGATTTTGTCCCAGTTTATAAGGTGAAGTCTCCTGCCTGTTTGCTTCCCCCCTTCCCACAGGAAGCTTCTCTTCATTGCCTCTATTTTTTGAATTGTAGAGCTTAGGGCTAGTAATAAAGAGTTCTGGTAGATGGGTACACTGGCTAGGACAGATTTGAGAAGGACTATCCTCCCTGCTAGAGTTAGCCAGTTCGCCCCCCAAGAGGAAATTCGCTTTTTTAGTTTTTCAAGTAAATGGTTCCATTGTGAGGCCCTTACAGCAGCTTTGGAGATAGGGATTCCCAGGTAGGTGAAGGTCTCCCATTTGGTATGCCCTTCCATCCCCAAAACTCTGGAAATTCCCAGTATCTCTATGGGTGTAATGTTCCAACCATAAATTTTACTTTTTGATTGGCTTATCTCACTTCCTGACAGTGCAGCATATGCATCTAGCTCCTCTTTGAATCTTTTTGCAACTAACAGACTTGCCCCACCTAGAAGCAGGGTATCGTCCGCAAATTGCGCATGGTTGATTTCCTTTACACCTTGCACTATTTTCAGTCCTTGGATGTTTCTTTGGGTTCTGGAAGTTTCCAGCTGGTAGCTCAGAACTGAGGCTTGAATTGCATATAGCATGGGCGAGAGAGGGCATCCCTGCCTTAGGCCCCTAGACGCTTTGAAAAAATTGGTTACTCTTCCATTTACCATGGGGGCTATCCATGGCGATCCTATGCAAGCTCTTATCTAGTTCACGAAGGATTGGTTAAATCCGAACTTCTTAATTACCTCAAAAAGGAAATTATGATTAACTCTGTCAAAAGCATTTGCGAGGTCTAGTTTGATAATCATACCTTTATCTTTCCTGCGTAGGCTTGAGTGAAGAGCTTCTTGCACCAGAATTATGGTGTCTTCTATTTGTCGACCTTTGATGAAGCCTCCCTGGTTCTCTGGAACTATTAGAGGGAGAACATTTTTCAATATGTTTGCGATGACCTTCGTAAGAATTTTGTAACTTGTATTACAGAGGGAGATCGACCTGAATCGGCTAAAGCTCAGCGCTCCTTTCTCTTTAGGGATGAGTGCCAGGAAGGATGAATTTGTGCTTCCTCCTAGCTTGCTGCTCGCTTGTAATTTTCTTATCATTTTGGTTAGGTCCGATTTGATTATTTCCCAACAATGCTGAAAGAATCTTGCAGTAAATCCATCCGGTCCAAGTGCTTTATCCGGGTGCATTTGGTCCACCGCATCTTTTATTTCTTGTTGCATGACTTCCTCCTTGAGTTTGAGATTGATATCTTCTTTTATTAGGTTTGGGACAGTAGATAGGGGGTACATTTGAGGGTCGATGCTTGACCTTTGCGTTTCTGAGTAGAGAGTTATGAATGTTTCAAAAGTTGCCTGCCTAATGCCCTCTGGCTCAGAGATTGTAACGTTTTGGACTTGAATTTCTGTTACAACCTTATATTGTTTTCTTGCTTCCTCTTGCTTGTGGAAATAGCTTGTATTTTTGTCTCCTTCCTTCAACCACAAACTTCGGGACTTCTGCCTCCAGTATCCTTCTTCCTCTCTGCAGGCTTTGTGCCATTGCCTTTGAAGCTGTTCCTCTTTAAGCAAGTCTTACTGAGTAATCTCCTTCTTTTCCAGAATGAACTGATGACTTTCCATATGCCTTTGGGCTTCTAGTCACAGGGCGATTGGATTAGATTGATTCTTTGCCCATTCTTTTAGCGCAACCTTAAGTCTTCTCAATTTTTCTTCCCAAATGTAAAACGCAGAGCCATTGACCTTGCTTGTCCAGACGTTGGAGACATTGTGCAGAAAGTCTTTATCCTGTATCCATGAGGGATTGAATCTGAAGGGGATGGGTCGCTGGCCTTGGTCCTTTCTTAGCTCTAGGCTGATTGGTTTGTGGTCAGAGCTGCTATGGGGGAGAATTTCTGAGGTGGTTGTGAGCCCAAGGGACAGGAATGAGCTTTGGACAAGGAATCTGTCCAAACGGGCAGCTATATGCCCCGGGCCTACCCTTCTGTTAGTCCAGGTGTAATGTCCCCTGGTTAGCTTAATATCCATTAAATCCCATGCTGATATTAGGTCCTCCACCCATTCTCTAGCTTGGTCCCTTACAATAGATCCTACTTGTTTTTCCTCTTGGGCCAAAATTACATTTAGGTCCCCTCCTAGTATGATGTTTTCTAGCTCATTGTCAGCCAAATAATTTAGGAGGGTTTTCCAGCAATTCTTTTTTTCGTCTATATGTTGTGGGACTTAGATATTAAAGAGACTTATCGTTTGCCCTGACTCCCTATGGATAAGTTGGGAGAAGATCCAATGCATGCAAAGGTCTGAGCGGATCAGATCTATTTTGGAGGCATTCCAAAGGGTGCAAAGTCCTCCTGACGCACCTCTGGCGTTTTCAGCTAAACCCTGGCTGCTTTTCCATACGTTTTTTGAAACTTTCATAGAGTCCTGTTGACTCATCTTGGTTTCCTGGATAAGTAGGATGTTTGTTTTCGTTGCTCTGAGAATGTCCCTGAGAGCTTCTTCCTTCTTTTTGCTGCCTAGACCCCTACAGTTCCAGGAAGTTAACTTCATTGCTTACTTTGTGGAGGGGAATGGCCTCCTTGGGAGGCCTTGGCTAGCTTCCTGGTTTGCCTTACTCCGATCATTTTCTTGATGGTTGGTTGTGCTCCTTTGAGAACGTCTTTGTAGGTTTCCTGATCTCGTTCTGCTTTTTTGGTTTTCCTACCTCTCCCCAGCTTCTTTGGGGTGTCCCAGGCTTCACTCGCTCCTTCTGATTCATTTCCTGACGAGAGCTCCCCCTCCTCAATGCCTTGAGCCTCCTCGTTCCCTGGAGGGGAGATGGGTTTCTCCATTTCCTCTGTTGTTTTTGGGGTTCCGCCGGTATCCGGGACTTGGCCGTCTTTTTCTTCTTCAGCCTGAGTTTCTTTACTTGGATTCTCCGATTCGCCTTCCTTTTCCAGTTCTTTGAAGTTGTTTGTCATCTCTTTATTTCCAGGGTTGCTTTGAGTGGGGGCTGGGTTTTCCCTTCTTGGGCCTTTGGATTTCGACCTTCCTTTCCGGGGTTGCTACCAACCTTCCTCACCTGCTTTCTCTGTGCTTGGGGTATTTGGACAGTTTCTCTGAAAATGTCTGTATTCATGACATCCTCTGCATCTGAACGGGAGCTGCTCGTAGTCCAATTTTTGTAGGTGTTTCCATTTTCCTACCTTCAGGTTTACCGCTTCTGGCAATCCTATTTCCAAGTCAACTTCCACACAAATTATTGCACAAGAATATTGGTCCTTTGGATCGGCTCTGTCAATGTAGTGCCCTAGTCCATTCCCAATAGCTTGTAGCGACGAGGAGTTCCAGCAATGGATTGGCAGATTTGGGAGTCTGACCCAGACCGGGACGTCTTTTGGCACTTCCGAAGTTGGGTCGAAGTTTGGAGTCCATCGGTTCAGATAAAGGCCCTGTGTACCCATGAATTATGGGCCATTCCTGAAGATTAGAGTGCGGTCCTCCTGGGAGATAAATTCGAAAATATAGTAACCTCTTCCAACCGCGTAGCAAGTTACGCTATTTTTTATTAATGGCCTCCAGTTCCTTTGGATCCAGTTGTCTGTTGTCCGGGTTGAGGGCTAGAGGCCCATGAACTGACCTACCAGCCCTCGGTCTGAAAGGGAGATCGCTACCTTCATTGGTTGTTCCGGGGGGAGATTGATCTCTGGGACGTCATCCAGTTTTTTCACAAAACTTGGTGCTTCCGCTTGGGGTACCTTCTTTCTGCAAGATGCTATTAGCTTCCTGAAGGACACGGTTGGGGAGGGAGGGGGCGGCAGCTCCCCTCCACCCTGGTTTGGCATGGCTGCAAGAAACGAACCCTAGCCCTGCACGCGCACATTTTCTTCTTCCGTTTTAGCAGCTTCTATTTGCCAAAAAACCTCGAGAACCATAATATGAATGTTGTCAGGGAAGTCCACTTCAAATTTTTTTCTCTCTTCTTTTCGTTGAACATTTATTTTCAAAAACGCAGTATCATCATGAAAATTTTAAATGGAAAATAAAGAGATAAGTAATTTTGAACTATCATTTCAGCCCTGACCCAAGGTGCCACGAGTAGAATTGCACTCATTTTAATAAGGATTTTTCTATTTTATTTTAGTCTCTTTTATTTTT